>JAZHYW010046638.1:0-95410 GCA_037355805.1 Ixodes ricinus
AGTGCTGCCCCCACGCGGTAAAATCTAAAACTAGCCGCTTCGTTTCGCTGGCGCGGCAGCCGCGGCAGCCATTTAGAGCTGGTCGTCTCCTATGTGTCGAGTAGGCCGTTGCAATTTCATTCACGCGTTTTTGATGTGATGCCACGCCCATCCCTCATCAAATGATACTATTTCAGGTAATTAATTTGGTTAATCGTATCCTCCGTCATTTTCGATACATTTTCTAGGAGATGCAAGAGCGTTTAGAGTTTGTTTACGGTCATGGAACTATCCTGCTCAGGATTCGAATCGCAATGACAACGATAGGCTTGCATCTCTAGAAATTTTCTGTGAAACAATGCATGACCAGCCGTTATGCTTGGCGAGTAAATCTTGCCATTCGTATGTCATGCTATTAATTCCTTTAGCCTTAGTCCGTTACAGGAATACCGCGCAAACGGGACATTAGTTAGCTATTCGTGGACGTTCCCATCCCTCACAACGGAACGTCATCTTTTAACCATGGCTCTTTAAGTACGGGTTTACATTGTTACTGGCAGAATATATGATAGCGCAACGCTTTATTGAGCAACTCTAAGCGGTAGACTGGCAACGTCTTATTGAAAGGCTGTTAACGTTCCTTCAATCTTTCGCTATCAACGTGCCAACTTCAACTGTTTAATTAGATTAATATAGTTGGTAAACAATGATATAGGTACTTGCACGATAGGAGATCGAAGAGCTTGAGCACACGGCAGATGATTGCAACAAGTGGTGATGACCAAGAGCCAGCCTCCTTTTCTAACTGTTCTGTCACAAGATGTGACAAATGGGACAATAGCTGCGAGGTTTTTGCCTCTTAAGCTGGTGGATGTCTGCAGCATTGCATTTCGACTTGCCACAATGCATTCCTTGCCCTTGTAGATGTGTATACATGGCTTGTACACCTGTTGTCATCGCGCATCAAGTGTTGACAACCATTGTGCGAATGCGTAGGACACGCTGCCACGATGGAGTGCTCGGTTGCCATTTGCTTCCAACAGCCGCTCATTCCAGTGCTGTACCACCATTTGCTTTCATCCAAAGGCAGGACAAGCCTCTTGCATTGGCACATTTTTTTGCTATCTCTTATACAAACAAACACATCGAGCGGCATTAGTCATTCCTACATGGTCTTGCTGAAGGAAGCTAAATTCGGTAGTGTGAATTGTGCTGCACTCAGCAACAAGACCACCACTGTGGTGGCCAATGTGACTGCCATGCAAGCCATGTATAGTGCGTGGCATGGTGACTCTGCTATTTCTGTTCTAATATGGTCAGTTTTGGTTCCCTTACAGAGTTCGGTTGAGCCGATGCAGGTGGATGCTCAGCCCGAAGACAATGAGGCGACAGAAGAAGAGACTTATGTTGTCGAAAACCCGTCCCTGGTAAGTTCCCCACGTTGCAGCTCATTGGTGGCCGGTGGCTTGGACTCGAGATGAGTTCAACATTCGACGCTCTCGGTTGCCGCTAGGTGACATTCCCTTAGGAGTGGACCCGGAGACTCGACTCTTATATTGCAAAGTGGTGATTGAGTTAACTTCATGTTTGTGGTTTCGAGACCTTCCATATTCTATACAGTTCTTGATTCCCTGGAGGAGTGGAGCGAACGATGGCACGAGCAAGTGATATTTTTCTAGGGTCTCGAGAAACTTGCTGTTTCTGGAGTAACTCTGTTATTTGTGGTGCATAGATGGAAGTGCCATCAGAAAGGTTCAGCGGATGTCCGAAGAGGGGAATCGGTGGTCGAGTGTGTCAGTGCAGCGCAGCTCAAAGCATGTGGAATGAAAGCTTGTGCTGCAGGATTCAGGGATCGCGGCTTCAGTCCCCACCCCCACCTGTTTCGATCTGAATGAGCCTCACATCGGTGTGCGTCCGTGTAATCACCACTGCGGGATGCACGTTGAAGACCTCAGGCTAGCGGTGGCAGCACATCGCTAGGCCGAGGTCCGAACGTTTTCATCTACAGCGGAGATGCCAGACGCCCACTGGGGCCGACTAACTTGCCGCCGTCTAAACACGCGCACATCACACAGTTACTTTGCGTCAGAAGAAATGTGTCGCAGACCGGCCTGTTTTTGCTCAAACTGCGTAAAGATTGTTTTCTGTCTCGTCAAGTTACAAGTCGTCCGACTGGTGTTTGTAGGACTTGGAGGCCTACTCCAACAGCTATGGAGGGCTGGCACGGCTGTACCGTCTCCTCTACATCGCGGACCACTGCACCTCGCTCGCGTGGAGGCACTGCGGATGGCCCTGACCCACGTCCAGACGACGTACAACATCACGAAGTACCAGGAGATCCACAAGAAGCTGATGGACGCGGCTGGGTAAGTCGCCATTGTCGGCTGCCAATGCTGGCCTGACCCGTCGGAGACTCGTTTCATGGCGATGGCTGTTATGGGTCTCACCACCACTGGAAACGACGTCTGTCGTTAATGTTGCGGTCTCCGTAGTGGGGCACAGGGTGTCCGTCGTCTGTCTTGTCAAATCCTCGTAAAAAAATTGCCCGCCACCTGCGGAATTTGAACCTGGGTCCGCCGTGTGCGCAGTGGAGGCGTTACCACGGAGCCACACCACGGCGTTAACAACCCGCTCTATACTTGGGATTTTTGTAGTACCCAGTGCCCACTGCACGCGCTCTGGAAAAAAGAAAAGGAATGGCCGACAGCAAACAAAGCATTCGGGACAGAATAGGCGGATGTCTGTTTCGTCCCGAACGCTTTTGTTCACGAGTGCCACGGTTTCTGATTGCGACGCCGATGCCCAACGACTTCGCCGCGACAAAGTCTTTTGTTGACTGCACTGTGGGTGAACACGAGACTGCTCAATTCTTTAACACGTAACATGTTTTATCGGTCGATTTTTATGGAGTTCTGTAATGTTTCATTGAACGGCTGGCTGCAACAGCCGACATCATACAAAGCGTTGTGCCCATCAAGGTACCGTGGCAGGATTGGTGAACTCTCTACCCTGAGGTTGTGAGGGCATGGTACCACGTTTTGCGGCCTTTCTCGTCGTGGCTCGCCGTCTCGCGGCGCGTGTCAGAAACGGAAGAAAACCTCCGGTGAGCGGTGCCGTTCAGACGCCCATCTCTTCTTCCCTGGAAGGCCTATTGTACATTTTGTGCTTATTGGTCTCTGTGTGCATGATCAAGTTTGTATATTTTTTTCCACAAAACATACCCCAAATCTTTATCTGAAGTCGGTAGTTTGCACGAAAATTCAATGAAACATTGATTTGACCCCCAGGTGGTGTTTCTGCTCTCACCATTTGTTTTATATCTGATGGGTCCATTCAATGCAGATTGTTGGGCTAGTTGGTACTGGGAATTTGATGACACGATATGGAGTAGGAGACTAGACAACACGGAGCGCTCCGCTGTTGTCGTAGGTCTCCTTAAGTCCACGTCATTAAGCGCCTAGGTGGCATTTCGTCATATAGTGTGTCCATTCAGTTGTTATTTTTTGTGTGGCACTGTTGTAATGCTAATGGAATGCACGAGCAACACTGGTCATTAGTAGCCAAGGGGTTAAGCTTGACATGCAGTCGCAGACTAAATGAGCTGGAACTTGAACTTCCGGAAGCCATTTACCTTATTTTTATTTTCCTGTTAATCGTGTGTGTAATCTCATTTCTCTGGAAGGACAAACACGTGATAGAAACAAAGACATACTATTGCCTTCCTGACTCGCGCAGTTACAGTGTGCTCTTGATTGGACTTGGAGGAGGCGTTTTGTTTGTGGACAGCTTAGTCCTTAAATATTCGTTGGCTTGAAACGTCTTCCCACTAGCAGATGAAAATATAGTGGCGCCAGCAGCAAAAGAAATTGGATGTGGCTTTGGATGCCCTCCATTGAACAGCGCTTATGGAAATTTCTTCATCCGAGTACATGTTGCTGACGTTCAACCTGCGACCAGACGACAAGTGTAAAGGCAGGGGCAGGGTGGGCGCAGTCTGGTTTGGGGAAATTGTTGAATATTTATCATTTGATTTTCTGTTTAAATTAGCAGTCTTTACTGATGTTACCTGTTCGTGTTCTAAAACAAGTTTTTTTTATCCCAGAAGGCGTTGAACGGCAGGGATCCCCGAGGAAAGTGCGACAAAGTGTCATAGAAAACGTTACGAAATGTGTAGCACAGCGCTTCCGTTCACATCTGTGCAAAAGGAACGGATAATCGAAAAGACGGAACAATATGCTGTTTCAAACGTGTTTGACCGCTGTAGTATGGGCGTCCAGCGTTTGAGCAGTGAGAGGAGACTAGAGGCAGCCAGACTTGCGTCTTCCCCAGTATTCATTCTAACCAGGGTAACCAGGGCTGCATATGACGTCCATCTCTGCCCGTCTCATCTCCTCTCAGTTTCTATTCGTATAACCCCAAACAAATTAAGAAAGAAAATAACTGCGATCTCCGCCAGAAGCTCCCAAAGATTGCCGTGGAAGCATATTCTGTGCATACCAACCTTATCCATGGGATGAAAAAAGATTTTGTTATTATTACTGAGGCTGTACTTGCTATAATGCTTCGAGTGCTGCAGTTTATTTATTTATTTATTTTTCATATAAAATACTTGTGGCGGTTGTTGCCGTTGTCTGCAGGAGCGTCGAACCTGCCGGACGGGACGGGGCGGGGGCGGGGCGGCCCTGCCCCCGCTGGACAGCCAGTGGATTGAGACCAAGAGCAAGAAGGCGGCCCTGAAGCTGGAGAAGCTGGACACGGACCTCAAGAACTACAAGAGCAACTCCATCAAGGAGAGCATCAGGTGGGGACGCTTGCCGGAGCCGCTGAGCCAGAGCCCTTGTTCGAGTGGTTTGGCCATTCGTTTTCGGAGGCCTAGGCTGAAACTGCGAAACTCCGTTGGTCGATCCATCGAACCGTGGGTTCTCAACGGGGTCCGAGGGAGCCCGGTGGTTCCCCATAGCACTCCTGTGGGTTCCTCTGAAGCACCGTCGGACGTCTTCCCAGAACACCCTCGTGAGTTCCTTCGAGCTCCCAAATCTCCTCGATTGACCCTGCCGCCAAGTGAAGCGTATTTCCAGTTTAAGTGCCGTAGGACCATCTTTTTGATGCACGTGCGTAATGGGATGCTAAACACATTGGTCAAAGACACATTCTAGGTACCATAGTATGATACAGTGAAACCCCTTCATAGTAAACTTGTTGGGACTGGGCAGTATTACTAGTCAGGAGTCTTACTATATGCACAGTTCAGTCCCAAACACCCCTAAAAAGAAAACGCACATTCTCAGCTTTGTTAGGCTCAGATTGCTGTGGCAGATGATCGTGGGCCCCCGAGCATGGAAACAATCACTAGCGACTGACCGCACCCACTCAGAAAGCCGCCGTCGTCACACGGACGTAGCACTTTAGCCTGTATGTGGCACATTGGTAATTAATGCACACTTTAGAGTTTCTAGGAGCCGATCTACACCGATCTCACCGAGAAAATATGCTGTTGCGGGAAATAACATTTGATCAGCGCTGCTGCGTTTTACTATAACTGGTATTCCGAAAGTCGACGGTTTGCTACATTAGAATTCGAAGCCACAGAGGAAATGGGAATTCAGTCGGACCAACGCTTCCTTTTACTAGCAACCGGAGTTTCTACTATATGCGGAGTCACTATAACGGGATTCTATTGTATGCATTATTGTTCACTACGTCTGTAAGCTTTCAGTCTTTCATCGCATCAGTTCAAAACGGGAGAGAGTCTGTAGCTGTCACTCGAGAGATATTGGCATTTCCCAAGATTCAAGGGTTCGAGAAGCTCTGCACATTGGACAGGGCGGGGCGTTGGCTGACCAACCGTCGCATAGGACCCGAGCCTCGTGCGTTTGCATGCTGTAGTGTCCCTCTGATAAAGTGCAACCTACGACAGCCGAATCCTGGTGCAGATCAGTGTTTTGTCATTGTTGACCCATCAAGAACGACTGGCCTTTTCGTAGCTCCCTGCCGGAAAGCGAACGCGGAGGAAAACTTGCGCCATCGGCAGGACTCGACGGCACTCGTTGCTGGGTCTCTGGACGCGCTGAGAGGGCTCGAGGACGGCGCGCCTTGCCGCTTTCGGCGCAGGCGGGGCCGCGACGACCTGGGGGACCACTACCTGGACTGCGGGGACCTGGACAAGCGCCCTCAAGTGCTTCTCCCCGGGCCAGGGGACTACTGCACCAGCAGCCGTCAACGTCGTCAGCATGTGCCTCGATGTCATCAAGGTGGGACGGGGGCGACCTCGAGCGACGTCTCCGACTGGTGTTT
The DNA here is from genome assembly GCA_037355805.1 of Ixodes ricinus. NCBI lineage: Eukaryota > Metazoa > Arthropoda > Arachnida > Ixodida > Ixodidae > Ixodes > Ixodes ricinus. The sequence goes on from JAZHYW010046638.1 coordinate 6,274, forward strand.
CCGTGCCCCTATCCCTGAAGAGCACGGTTCTCGATTTCCACCCCGACGACGTCGCGGAGGTGGACGTGGCATAATGCCGGTTCCGCTGCAAGACAAAAGTTTGACGGTGACTCCGGCGGTTGCGATCCGGGCCAGCCGCTGGCGGCAGTAACGCTCAGCGTTTGCACCCGTGTCTTTTCGCGGGAGCTTTCGCGACCGACTCGGCGCGGGATCGTCGACATCCGACTGCTTGCTCGAGGCCGCCGAGCTCTTGTGGCGCAACCTTGCCGCCCTGCTGCTGGCGCTCTTGGGCACAAGCGGTGTGCAGCGCCCGGGCACACCCCGTCGAAGACGTGTTCCGAGCACCGTGACACGGGAGTTACGCCATCGTCCGGAACTGCTTGCATTGAGAAAGTTGGCTACAACCTCGTTAGATCAACCACCTTCGCGGAACTCGGCTCCAGAAGACCCCTCAGCGTGTCAGCCCGCGGGGGTGCGTGACTACACCGCATTAGGAGGCGTTATCAGCAGAATCGGCTGGGCACGATTTACAAATGAGAAAGAAGCGCCCGATCGCCGGTTTGATGGAAGTGCAGCCGTTCGTATCGGCATCTGTGAACATATGCGTGCTGTCGGAGGATCCTGCTGGACCTTTTTCCAGCAGCCCCTGCGCTTGCGTACACTGTCTCCCTTGCCTTCGCTTCTCCTCTGTTGCAATTTTCGGGGGGAACTGTCCACGCACGACCAACATTCTCAGCGCCACTACTTTCACTACTAAATTTACCAAGGCTGGGCATCGACAAAAATTTAACCTAATTAATCCACTTTTGAGTCAATTACTCAAGCAACTAATTGTTTTATTTCTATTCCCATGCATAGTGGTTAAGTGAGATTGAAATAAAATTTTTTGCATTTGCTGAGTATGTGATAAACGGTAGAATGTAACAATTTCTGGACTCCAAATCTACTCGTTGCTAGTCGAGAGTGGTCAAAGGAGACCCACGCTGCGACATTATGACCATTCAGTCAGCGTGAAGCAAAGAAGGATTGTTGATATTTATCTGGCAATAAGCGATTTCCCTTGATTTGTTTACAACAGACTCAATTTGCTGCGCTAAATGGACACTCGCTTGCGAGCGTTGTAGTGCAGCCGGGACACGCATGACCTTCTCCGCTTGTTTTGGAATTATAATTCTGCCCCACAGTTCAATTCTTTATGTCTAAATCTCATTGGAAGTTTGCCTTCATACAGGTGTACTAATGCCCGCGTCTGCATTGTCAGGAAAGCGTTTTTTGTCAAAATGTTTTGATTAACTTGTTTGTTGAAAATTTTAACTGGTTAATAAAATTAATCGTGGTTAAAACATTAATTGGTTAGTCGGTGGGATTAATCAATCAAATGCACAGCCCCTTTTATTCAGTCTTTTTTTTGCCAGCTTTTTTTCTAGAGCATTGGTTGTATGGGGCATGAAGAGCAATGAAAATTGCTGTCGGCAGCAAGAGTGCCACCGTGCTCCTGACAGGCGGAGGTGTGTTGGGCTGCCCATACTCTGTAGCTTGCAGATCACTTCCCAGCCGTCGCGCTTTTCTCGAAAAGGTCCACTCTAAACCAGTTTCTCCGACGTAAGACGGTAGCACTGCAATGCTGCCTTTGTAGATTGTCCGGTGACGCCACTAGTGTCCGATCTAGGGTTTGCTGTCCAGACGGGCCTTCTTTAGCAAGGTGCAGGCCAGTTTCTTCTGAAGCTTTGGGGCCATAAGGTTTTAAATCTCCTTTGGACACGGAAGCGCTTATCTGTGTCTTGTTTAGATCCCATTGCCACTGCTTGTAGCAGAAAGAGCGCATGGCGTTTGTTTGTTGACGGACGCTGGTATTGATGTCTGCGCAGGGTGAGCGCCACACTTTGCAGGAACTGGTACGTGACGTCCTCACCTACGTGGAGCAAGGCGGAGGCAACCCCGGAGTTCGTGGGCCCGCACGTTGGGCCTCCCGCTTCTCGCTGCTCTTCTCGTTGTTTCGGGCCAGTGTTCTTGTTTCGGCATCGCTTTGACCACTTGCATAGCTTAAAGGGGAAATTGGTGACCTTCGCTGAGGCAGCTGCAGGTTTTAACAGATGACAAAACATCTGAGGCATAGTTTGCATGTGGCATTGTTGCATCATGCTGGTGGTCCCTTTCACTTGTTGGCGAGAAAACCGGAATTCAGTAGTAATCTTCACAGTACACACTCGGTAGCAAGGCAACACAATAGTACGGCCTAATGTGACGTCAAGGCAAGCCATTATGCAGTGTGCACAAGCTTGTGTGTTGTCTTTTCCTCATTCATAATTTTTTCTTATGTATAGACGATGCCTTATTGGCATTGTACTGTATTTTCCTAGGTCCGTGTTGTGATGTGTTAAAGCAATTTGATGCCTTTATAACTACAAGGATGGAGCCGTGTGATTGATATTGTTCTTTTAGTTCTCAGATGAAACATGGTGTTACGTGTGCCTGCTTTAATAATGAGTGAGCCTATTTTTTACGTCATGTAAAGGCTTTTATTTTTGCTGCATAAAATAATCCCTGAGCAGACGTAAATAAGCTGTCATACAGGCAGCTAGATCCTTACCAAACAAAAGCCTGTGAAAAATTTTATATATTTTTGGGAGTTTAAGCATGACAACACAAGAACTAAGTTGAATCAGTCTTAAGTAACTAGATTTTAACATCTTATGCTACACTTGGAACCTATGTGAAATACAACGTCTCAATGTACGATGTAGGAATTACTCTTTCATAAATGAGGCCTCTAGCCGGTGACCGACAATGCAGACTCAACACTCCCTTGCCAGCTTTCACAACCGATAACATAGCAGGTATCTCTTGAGCACGGGCAGCCAAATAAAAAAATGGAAAGTGATAGCTTGTACTGGAGAGCGACACTACCTGGATAGCGAGCTGTGCTGCTGGATTTTCGACATCCCCATCCAAGCCAGTGCATGGTACAGATTGAACACGAGCGCTGCGACAGCGATCGGCACTGAGGCTTGCAGTTAATCGCAGAAGCCGTGTATTCCAGCCGAATAGAGAGTAGCACTCTCATCCAAACGATTACTATGTACTGGCCATCTGTTGGGTGGTGCAGAAAATTTAGCACTTATGATCTTTATTTAGGAGACGTTAGCTTTAGGCAGGGCTCTCTTTCTGCATTGTTCCTAACCGTTGCCGACTACCAAAGGGCCACCATTTCGCTCGAAGGTGCGAAATGAATGCGAGCTGTTAGGTAGTCTAACTCGTCTGCTTGTCTGTCTTTGACCTGTCTTTGTTTATTTTCATATAACGGCTTTGTCTTGACTTGTCTTTGTCTTTGACTCGTCTGCTGGACAAGAGACCATACCAAGGACACCCTGGAAGTATTGTGATAGCTCCGGTGTGCCTTGTTATCGCCGAGCCTGGCGACAGAAGTACAAGTCGGCCGCCAAGAACTTCCTCCAGGCCAGCTTAAGACAACTGTGACTTCCCAGCGTGAGTTCCATCGGTTCGTCTAGCTCTAAACCAGTCTCGCATATATGTCTGTATGTGAGGTTCCTGGGGCATAGTAATCTGGCGGTTTCTAAGCGGGATCAAGGAGCAGACATCACCGCCTGCTGCGTTGGCCAGCGCTGTCACTGTTCAATTGCAGCAGACGGCAATGTCCGGGTCCTGATAGCAACGATCCCACTTTGTGTAGATTAGGATCCTGGTGTCTTGAGTATTTTACGTTTCTACAACTTAAGCGCACGAAAGGTTGGATTAAACCGGCATCGATAAGAAAACAGTATTTTTCAGTCTGTACAAAGAAATAATCCATCTCCGAAAAGCTGAGAAACTCCCGTGAAATGTGAACCCTAGCGGTGGTGATAAAATGCAAAAGTTAGAGTACATGATGTTACCTGGATTAAAAGACATCTAGAGGAAACATCTCTCCCACGGCCGATGTCACCTAAGCCTATTATTTATCAAGCCAAGGGTGACATTATGGGCTGGCATTTCTGTTAGTATAAAAATCAGCAGAACCCATCCTTTGGGAATGATTATCTACGTTAATGCGAATAGCATCAAGCAGTGCGGAGTTATGCGCGTTCGTCAGGTGGCCGGCACACTCTAGATACGCCAGCCCACTCTTGAGGCGATTCTAAATTTGTTGACACTTTCACAGCCCTGCGCACGATCTCCGCAGCCCAGCACGTGCGTTTGTGTCACTTAGGAAGGCGAGCAAAGCACGCGCCATACGCACAAACACTCAAAATGGTACCGACCAGACTTTCTGGCGTCTCAGCTAGTCTCAACCAGCGGTACTCTAAACGGTTGTTTATATCTTTACCATAGGACGCGCTTTACAGCGCTGTCACAGCTTACCGGTGCGCGCGCGTTCCATGCACGAGGGCTCATTCCGCTCTCGTGAGGCTGAGCACGGCCGCTACATCACCCTCTCCCGAGCGCGGGAGAGGGTGAGCTAGCGGCCGTGCTCAGCTCTCACGGGAGATGTCGTGCATGAAGCCGCGCTCGTGCACTGGAGCAGCCTGTAAGCGCGTCTTATGGTCAAGATATCAAACAACCGTTTAAGTGCGTTGAATGACTGCCTTCATAGCTCTGTGGTTAGCGCGTCTGCCTGCTGATCAAAGGGTCAACGGTTCGAATCCCAGCCGGCGCCGGTCTTTTTTATTTATTTATCGACCCGCGGCGTAAGAGGTTAGATAGCCAGATAGATAGATAGCATAGATAGACGAAAAGTGCGTGAAGTATTCAAAGAATGCTATTCGCATTAAAACTTGTTGGCAAGAAAGAAAACATCATCATCTTTCTTACTGACAAGCTTTTCACGAAATAAATGCTAGGGCACCCACAATCTCAAATTTTGGTTTAATGAATGTTGGGCTAAAGTGTATTTCACATGCGGTGAGTTTGCTCTTAGAGCGGCGCTCTGGCCAGCCACAGGGACAGAGTGGTGCGTGGCTTGAGAGGAGAAACGCTGCGGAAAGCGGCTCATAGGATGGCATTTCACGTTTGAGCAGACAACATGTAGTAGTAGTAGTAAGTGGTGAGGGTAGCAGAAAGCTGAAACATGTTGGCCACTCCTTTGATGGGGTAAGTTAGTTCCAGAGCAGATCACATGCAGAAAAAAATATGCCGCCAATCTGGTTTCTTGTGCTGGGTCCTTTTTGGTGGTGCCTATTTCAGCCTTAGTGGTGTGTCCAGCCTTGAAGGGGGTTTAGCCTGTGTGTCTGGGTTCCGCACAGAGTCTTTGTGAGGTTGATTTCCTCTTTCGTCTTCCCTTTTGTAGTCGCAACGTGTATGTATTCACATTCCTGGGGAATAACTGAAACTCGTTTTAGACAGTGAGCTTTCAAAAGACATAAGCGAAGGCACATTTGAGGTTGCCTTTTTGGGTGTTGAAAATGTCTCTTCAGTTTTAATAAAATGAAACAAAAATAGACACAACAAATAAGCAGCGAGGTTGTTACTGCGAGCCGCAGAAACCCATTGGGCGCACACGCTTGCTGCAAGCAACATTGGACACTCGCTGGCGGCAGAAAAACGCTGGTGTGAAATGGAAACCTTGCAAACCGTCTTGCTGTGCACTCTACTGGCAGCAATTTTGGCACGTGGACTAGCAGCCTTATGGTTGCAGCGGAACGCGCCTTAGGTGGATGTTTGTAGTTTAGCTTTTCTCGCAGTCGATTCACGTCCTCAATCTTGCCCAAGCACTTCCAGACAGTTGCGACCTGCTTAACATTTTTGTCTCATGCGGAATGTCACAGATGCTGTCGCCCGAACAGCGTGGCCATGTCACACGAAGCGGAATGTGCGCCCTGGCCTCCTTTGACCTGTGACTCCTATAGCGTCATCTCCAGCAGGTGAGGGCGGCTGCGAGCCGCCGAGGACAGACCCTCGATAAAGCGGTGTCTAGAGCGCCCTGACGTTACCCCGCCGCAGCGGTGCATCGCGCTTAAAGAGCATGTTCGCCGACAAACGAGGAGACGGCGGGAGAGGTGTTTATTTCGTCCACCTACAGCGTCTTGAGACACTGCCGTCTTTGAGTCCCGAGCGTGCGTGTGCCGTCAAGAAGCGGCGCTGCGCTGTTCACGTCCTCTTGGTGATCGTAACCCGGCGTCGTAGTCGCGCTGAGTACTCTGCTCGAACACAGAGCAGCCTTTTACAACGGTTCCATGTTCTTTTGAATGGCCAACCCTTGATAGAACTTCCTGCCCCATATGTGAACTTCTTCTTTTGTCCATTTTCCTCCTCTCCTTTGAGCATAAAATGTATTTTCTTTTTGCACAGAGGCGGTGTGAAAAGAGACAATTGTAAACTCACGATAACGGACCTTGATAGGGATGAGGATTTGGTCTGTTCACAGAAGGGCATGCAGAGCATTACATTCTCTAAGGAGGCGTACTAGACTCATTAATGGGGAACACTGGCTAAAGATTCAACTCCTGAACTACTTAAGTGATCGGAATGAAACTTGCAGGAAGATTTAACGTCAGGATGTCAATATACAGTGCAAACTTTCAACTCTCTAGGATAACATTACATACGTGCATAACATGTGTCACTCTTTGTTAAAAATCTACGGTATGCAAATGAAGCTATTAAAAGCACTCATTTTGACCGTCATGGAATATAAAGTTAGGGGATGTAGGGACTGCGGGCTATCTAGTCATTTCTGAAATGTAGATATTTCAGGGACGATTCTTACCACAAAATAGAGAGGTACCCGTTCCATGTCAATTTCTGGCTCAGAATCACTGACTTCGTGAGGAAGATAAAGCAGGTAGCCCGATCCCCTGGGAATTTATCTGACGCTTGATGCGAATAGCATCACTCTTAGATGCGCAGATCGCAGGTGGTCAGGAATGATACATCTACGCAATGCTAATAGCATCGAACGTGCGGAGCCATGCGCGCGTCTGCCGGCACCTCCAGACACGCGCGTTTGAGGCACTCTATTGGAATGCGAGCCAGGCACGAGCCCGCGCCTAACACTCGAGTGCGTACTGAAGGCGAGCTGGCATCTCAGCTCGCACAAACACTCATGTAAACGAGCTCTGCTTATGTCTTTACCATGGGACACGCTTTACAGCAGCGTGTCACAGCTACCGGTGCGCGCGCGTTTCATGCACCAGGGCCCATTCCGCTCTCGTGAGACTGAGCACGGCCGCCACATCACCCTCTCCCGAGCGCGGGAGAGGGTGAGCTAGCGCCACGAGAGCGGAATGAGCCCTCGTGCATGGACACGCGCGCGCACCGGCAGCTTGACAGCGCTGTAAAGCGCGTCCTATGGTAAAGATATAAACAACCGTTTAGAGTACCGCTGGTTGAGACTAGCTGAGACGCCAGAAAGTCTGGTCGGTACCATTTTGAGTGTTTGTGCGTATGGCGCGTGCTTTGCTCGCCTTCCTAAGTGACACAAACGCACGTGCTGGGCTGCGGAGATCGTGCGCAGGGCTGTGAAAGTGTCAACAAATTTAGAATCGCCTCAAGAGTGGGCTAGCGTATCTAGAGTGTGCCGGCCACCCGACGAACGCGCATAACTCCGCACCGCTTGATGCTATTCGCATTAACGTAGATAATCATTCCAAAGGATGGGTTCTGCTGATTTTTATAACTCAAATGTAAATACTTCAGGAAGAGTAATTACCTCAAAATATGAGATGCATATCTTCGCTATGTCAATTTTTGAAAACATCAGTTTTTCTCAATGAGGACTTTTAACTTAAAACAATATAAAGTAGATAGCCCGATTCCTCAGTAAATTTCAGTTCTAGAAACATCTTGGTTGTGGTATCAGAATACTTTTACCTTCGAGCAAAAGATTCCTTCGTATGAAATTTGCAGCAAAAAGTGGAACTGAGAAAAATGCATTCAAACATTGAACTCCTTTGACTTTGTTACTGCTTACAATGTGTTGAAAATATTTTATATTTAATCAACATAACTATTTGGCAGCATGGTTATGAAATTTAGTGTAAGGGTGTATAATTAGTTTCTAAAACCAAAACCTCAAAATTGCAAAAGAATTTTATCGAAAAATTTAAAAACTTGGGCCCATGTCTCCCCTTAATCAAACTCCGGTTACCACAAATTTTGTTTGAATATCAGTACCTCATCCTAAATGGGATGCAAGATAAGAATGATAATTTGCCATATGAATGGCTGCACACATAAAAAAACAGATATTTGAGGGATTTTCTTCACGTAGGCCTACTAATCATCAGCAGGTATGCCACACAAGAAGCATTTGTGAAGTGTATGACATAAGCTTATAGGTATCCCCCCAAAATGTTGTTTATTGTGGACTTTAGGACCGCACATGACAACTCAAAACAAAATTAAGTTTGTTCATCAGGCCGAGAAGTTGTCTAATGTAGAGTATTAACTCTTCCTCACCTTGCTCATAGGCCATCACCGGTGATCAGTGGTTTCCAAGTGCTGTCAAGAAATTAAATTTAGTGCATAGAATTATATTCCACAATCTTGTGAATAGCCGAAGAACTGTAGTTTCAATTTCACGTGGGTTTGAGCTTTATCACGAGCAGGTGGGCTGTCAAAATAGCCTTGGGAACGGTGGTTGCACATGTCTAACATGGCTAACTGCTTGCATCAGTCTCCAGTAACAAAGATGGCATTACCGTATTTATTGAATCCTAGGCCGGCCCCGATTCGAAGCCGAGCCCCAGAAAATCCGAAGCCAGGAACTTTTTCGACTGCTACCTCAGGCCTTGTAGGCTGAACGAAAAGGCGAGGGGAACAGCGTCACTAAAAAGAAGACATTTATTGAACATGTAGAGATGCCGTGCTCATTCTGAGTCATCGCCGCTGCTAGCCTCGAAATCACTGTCTCGCCATATCACTGTCATTCTTCAAACAGTGCGCTATCCTCAGTACCATCAAGGCGCATTTGATATGCTGCACTTTTGCTTGAAGGAAGCGCACGATCAAAGTTCCAGGGATGTCATCCCGCTGGCTGCAGCTACCCAGCCTCGCCGCTTACGCGACAGTGATGCGGCGGCTGATGCTGGCCCGATGGCGTAAGCTGATGGTCCTTCCTCATTCAACCAGTCCGTGTAGAACTTACGCAGGCGATTCCTTGAATGGCTTATTTACACACACATCAAGTGGTTGCAACTGGCCCGTCATGCCACCCGGTATCACAGTGAGGTCGGTGTTAGCGCCTCGGCGAGCGCAGCCTGCTCGCTGTCCCGGCTGGAATGCCAGTTCGGTAGGAGTCGAGCACAAGGAGCGAGTTCTTGCACAAAAGGCGCCTGCGTCTGACGCGCCGCCACCGCGATCCTTATCCATTCTTACGACCATGGCGCCGTCATCCAAGCCTTTTCGCTGACCCGCACGATGGCATTTCAGCGGGAAGACTGCTTCGAGCGGGCAATGTCTTCACTCGTTAAATATAATATAAGGAGGAGCGTGTCCGTCTGCCCGTGCAGCACAGCATCACTGGCTCGCTGCTGTTTTCCATATTCTGCAGAGCGCACCTTCACTTCTTCTTTGGCGCCCTTTTCACTGGCGGTGGTACGCCACCGGCATATCAAAATGCTAGCAGGAGTCTGGTCCGCGCTAAGCCGATTTGGCTAACAGTGGATAGGTCTCCCGACTTCCCGCTGCGCAGCGCACTGACTAGCTGGAACTCAATCAGTTCTCTCCTCAAAATCACTGGGCAACTTCTGGGGCGGTCGGGAGTGTGACGGCGACGTGCTGCCCAAAGCCGAAGCGGCTTCATACACTTCTGTAGCCAGCCACGCGACTGGCTGCGAAGTGTGCCCCGCCATGCAGCCTCGTTCCCCTTGAAAGCTCCCTCGCTTTCGCCCCGAGCACTTCCGTCGTTACTGGAAGGACAGACTGCTCGCTGCGTCCGGACGGGCGTCGGCCAATGCCATCTCCATTTCGTGGTAGACGGCCTTTTCGGTGGTCCGGTGAATGCCATCCTCGTTATGAGCGCCGCGCCAAATACTCCTCTCCGTTGCTCTCCTCCCAGCGGCGGACATTTCTTTCATCCACGCTGTAGTTCACTGCCCGGCTTCAGCGTTCACGGCGATATCTGCGGCTAAAATAACTTTCTTGCAAAAGTTCGGAACTATACGGTGGCTTTACCCGCCCTGTTTGGTGCCGTTGCGCTGTTGATAACAAGAAAACGCCACGCCTTGCGCGCAGGTCACTATCATAGTTCCAGCACGAGGTCAAAATGGCGGCTGCCGCCTGATGCACTTAAGTGGCTACTGGCTTCGGCTAGTTGATGGCTACAATACTTTCCTTTCTAGGTGGAGCAAGCAGCTGCGCGCCACTTTCTTCAATTTTACTTGGGGGAATTGGCGGCGTGTTTCAAAATCACTCGAATCTAAGCTCTGATCCTAGAGTTTGAGGTATCGGTATTTTAAAAAAAACTGCCGGCCTAGATTCAAATAAATACGGTATATTCACATCATTCAACTGTACAGTAGAACCTCATTGATACGTTTTTCAGGGTACCGCGGCACTAAAGTATATCATCCGGGAAAACGTAACAACCGATAACGCACTTAGGGGGCCTTTACATGAGATAGAAAGCAGCTCTTATACAATGGTTTATTTTATGTGTACTTACAGAACTGTTGAGGACTCTGACATGTTCACAAAAGCGCATAATATCCGCCTGCCGCTTTGAATTAATGTTAAGCAGTAGAAGCAGTTTCTCCAGGAGCGCCACAGTCCTCTCTCACTGTCTGCGCAGTCGTGAACATTTACGTAGCGGCGCAAGGTGTCCAACGCAACGATCGCATCCGCAAACGTGGGCACAGCGTAATCGTTCGTTTCTCGCTTGACATCTTCATCACTTCCTTCGTTGTCGGCAGTAGTGAGGTCGGCCACAATGTCCGCTATGCTCTGTGGTTAAGAGCTTTTGCCTCGATCTCCTTTCATTTGGCGACAATGCTGTTCAAAGTTGATGGTGCGAGTCCGAGGTCTCTTGCGATGTCAGATCTCTTCCGGCTGGGATTGCGATCCACCGTCTGAAGTATATCAAACTTCTCTTTAGAAGAGAGTGCCTTTCATTTTTGCGATGCCATGACCGTCGTCAATGGGCACAAAGCGCACATACTCCGAAACACCACGGTTCACACAGTCGAGCGGAACAGAAACTAGAAGTGCATGCGGGCGCACCTCGTGCCAGAGAAAGAGAAGGTCAGATGAAGAGAGAGCAAGAGAGAACGAGCGTTTGCCGCCCTGCCAGCCTCGCTCCCCGTCCGAGCAGTGCTCCAAGGTCACACCCGGGCAAGATGAGAAGCTGTGGCAGAGCTCAGCAAAGCCCAGCAAGGAGACGGAGAGACGGAAAAGAGGGGGAAAGGAGTAAACGGAAGACGAGTGTCTGCGTGCCTACGCAAGCCGTGCGACCCGCACTGCATGGTTCAGCTTTGCTCCGCTAGCTTCGCTTCGAAGCCAGCGTGGCAGCCTGGCGGCTGGCGTGCTGAGGTGCCACGATGCCTACACTTTTGGATGTAAAAACTGGGAAAGCAAATGTAACAGGCAGGAAACTAATACATGTATCTCTATGGAAATAAAACGGGACCGGCGTTTGCGAACATAACGGCCGGGAAAATGTATCAACCGAGAACGTATCAACGAGGTTCTACTGTATTTGGCATATTTTGTAGACCTCAAGAGCTCATGGGAGACTTTAAATGATGTTATAGGTGTCGCTTAACAGATGGTTGTCGATAAGCATCGCTATAATTTCCTGAGCCGGCGTGCATGTTTCATGTTCCCAACAAGGCGGACAGAAATGCTAAATATTGAGGAACTGCAATCAAGGCTATGACAAAACCAAGGTAGAACACAAGGAAAGCGTTCTGCTGGGGATGTGAGGTGTACTATCTGTGTTTCATCAATATAAGCATTCCTTCGTTGAAAAGCGCATCTGTACGGAGGCTAACACTCCGACGAACCAAAAATAGACGAGGCCAGTCAGAGTACACTAACTTTCAGAAGTAATAGCCGTGGGTGTGAGACACATTTTGTGTATTTTGAATTTTCCTTCTATTTGTCATTTAATTTAAATAGCTGTAGAATGGTCGGCATTTATACGCCTTTCGCTCATGCATTGTATTTTCAAACAATAAAATTTTAAAATCCACATTATACCAATTTAGGTTCTTCTGAACAAACAACTAATTGACCACATTTTCATGAGTCATTTTGTTCCATGCGCAAATTAGTTAGGAAAATAAAAGTGTATGCACGGATCCTTTGACAATTGCTACTTTTCTTGTGGTCAGGAGAGAGTTAAAGGGGCACTGACATGTCAAAATCATTTCTTTTTATTATCTGAAACGATTGAAAATGATGCCTAGACTTGATGCCCTTAAAATTTAAAACTTGGTAATTCAGTATTTGTGAAGCAAAAAAAACGAGTTCCAAATGCCGAATTTGAAGTTCCCGCGCGATTCGCGCCATCACAGTGACGTCAAATATTGAGCCTTCCTGCGACTCGAGTTTCTATGATGCCTCCGAACCGCCGCCACCCGAAGTGTCGTGTTCGCCCGCGTCCCACGAACAACCGATTTCTTCCGTTCATGCTGCCTATCGCTGCGAGCAGACAACGCTTGACTTTCGAGTTTGTAGTTATTTTAGGGCCCTTTCAGCGATCTCAAATTCTTTGAAACGGTGTGAGGTCGAAGAGAATGCGCTGTGGACTTTTCTGGGCGACGTGAGCGGCCACGTCTCGCCGGTACGATCTCCTTTTCGAAGTCTGAAAGATCGTCGGGCGCCTAAAAGAGACAACTTGGTCCCATTCCCCGACTCACCGATCATCCTCTGATGCGTTGAGCGCCGCCATGTTTTCCGAGGAAGGATAAAAAGCCCGAAGACGACATCACTCCGGACTCTAATTTTTGGTATTTCAAAAGAAGGGTATTAGTGCGTTCGCAATTAGATTAAAAAACATGTTTTACGAATGCCGTTATTAAATGTTACAGAAACGTTGCTTACAAAGCTTCTAAATTTCATAAAATTTGAAGTCACAAATAAAACGAAGCGAGGAGGTGAGAGGCGGGAGAGCGAGCGCCAACGATACAAAGGCATTGATGACAACTTGATGACACAACTTGTACGAAAGCTGTGAGGTGGACCTATGCCATGCCGCCACCTCACAGCGTCCGCGCAAGTTTCTACGGAAATTTCCGCGTGGTGCCCGTTTTCAAAGCTCTCGTGTGCCCGGTCAAGTCCCGTTGAGCGCTTTTCTCACCCAGCACTGGTGCATTGCGGAAAAGCAACACCATGTGAAGCAATCTCCGCAGGCGTTACCTTTCTGCAGTGCACCGGTGCTCGGAAAGAAGCGCACTCAACAGGGCCATGAGAAAAGAAGTATGCATTACTCGAAAACGCCATTTGAATTAAGCGACTTACTATAAACACAGTAAAAACATAGCGAAACAACCAAAATTAGAAAATTTGTCTGAATTAACCGGAAGTATGAAATATCTGAGTTTGAATTATCACGAGCCTACTCTACTTTGTGTTTGCCAGTGTTTGGTAAGAGCCAGCATTAGTTTTTCTTCCTCACCTCTCCACATCAATGTCGTTCCAGTGCCAGTTGCAGGCAGGCAGGACAGAAAGTGAGAAAAAGGGAGATGAGGAATTGTGGAAAAGTGGGGGTTCCTTTTTCTTGTTGCAGGTCAGCCTTTATTGGTTAGGCTGGTCCAAGTTTTGCATTCCCTAAAATTCCAAAGCACCACTCGTGTAGATACGTCTGCATGCGTTTGTCTTCCTTTTCTTAGGGAGCGATCCAATCACATGTTTTGTCCGTCTTCCAACCTCAACGCAGCCTTTTCACAAATTTTGTTTTAGTTGCATGTCGCATGCCGTCTACTACATAAGGGCCGTTGTGTGCCGGTGTGTCAAGCGTTCCCTTTAATGTGAAAAGTCGTACTGACGAGAGAGCCAACGAAAATGTCCAAAATACTGTGCTGTGTTTCAGCTCGTTCAAGCTGTTCCTGGAGCTGGAGCCCCAGCTGAGGGACATCATCTTCAAGTTCTATGAGTCCAAGTACGCCACCTGCCTCACCCTGCTCAACGAGATCAAGGTGGGTCTGAGCGGCCGTCCTCGCGCTTGTGCCAGCGTCTGCGAGCCGCGTGCCACTGAGGGCGTGCCTTCCCACAGTGCGATCGTGCCCTGCAGAGAAGCACGGCAACGCGGTTTGGAAAAGTGCAGCTCTAACAAACTTTTTTTAAACGAAATGTCTGGTCTGCAGAGAAGCAATGCTCTCCAGTGTGCATTGTGGGTTAGGCCACTTTTAAATGCTATGAAAATATTTTTCCTGCTCTACGGTCATGTGCTACGAATATGGATAGATTTGTAGCACAGATTATATAGTGCATTCATAGCACTGAATAATATGGAGCAAGAGCGCCCAGCTGCACTCTGCTCCCCTGCAGCACTGCTGCACGTTGCAGGGAGGCTAAACAGTGCGATACAGGAGAGCGGAGTGTTTACCAACTTCCGTGCGCTGTAATGAAGGGCTGGTATGCTCTGCGGGATGGCTTGGCTCTTACCTGTTTTCCTGCTGTACAGATGTGTATGACTGAGGTAGCCTTGGGTTTCCTTAGTCGTACGCATCTGTACGATGGTTCTGTTCACAGTTCGACGATGTTGCCGTATGTCTGACGATTGGAATTCTCCCCAGAAATTCTTGAGATCTGGACATCCGACAACTTTCAGGGTGTTTGGGGAAAAGGGGGGAATCGCTGGAACTCCTGGTGTTCTCGGCACTTTCTCTGCCGCACAGCAGTGATTTCGTTTGCATGATCATGCAGTCTTGTTACATAGTGCCACACAAATCTACATAACACGACAATCTGGGGCGTCATACATCTTCGAACTCTGCATTGTATCGTCCAGCGGAGACAAAACATAGAGGTGGGGACGGACAATCAGCCAAACTGGTGGGCGGCAAACCCTCTGCCGCCCACTGTGGGGAGAATCCTGCCAATGACTCAGCTGTTGTTACCAGCTGCTGTGCACAATAGCTAGAGCTACTGATAATACTGCACAGCTGATGTGCAAATCATTGATTTAAACCGTTGCTTGACACGTGTCATTGTGCGACTGATGTAAATCTTGTACCGTGGACAGGACAACCTGCTGCTAGATCTGTACCTGGCACCACACGTGAGCACCCTCTACACCCAGATCAGGAACAGGGCTCTGATCCAGGTAACTCTCTCGGAAGTTTTGAATATCAAAAACTGGTTTGTGGGTTTTTGGCAAGTAGGTTCGTATCCCCTTTAGATTTTATAAATCAGGCAAGAAGTTTTCGGCTTCTGTTTCATAAGGAAATTCCTCTATTAAAACGCTTCTGTTTTGATAGAGGCTTAAAGATGCCACGAAAAATGTTTTCACTTCGACAAGCTACTGCTCTTTTTTTTCTTAAAAAGCACAATATGTCTATGAACTTTTGTATACAGACTTCCAGTAGTTTTTCCTCAGACATAGGAGCGATGCAGACATCTCTTGGACAGTTTTTGCCTCATTGAACCTAGTTCCTTTCCATGATCCCTCTAAGGGATCATGGAAAGGAAAGTCTCCTTCATTTCTGGGCTGTATAAGTATCAAACAGATTATGGCCTTGAAATGACCACAAAGGCACTACCAACATTATTGATCTCTTTTATACGCTTTCATTTTGATATAGGATCTTGCAACATTTGCGAGATTAGGTCATATTTACTATCAAAGTAACAATTTGGTAGAGTTATTGATTATCCAGTAGATTTTGTATGTCTGTGTGTTTAGCTAAGCATTTGAGTTATCTGATGTCTGGTGCATTTTCTTTTTTTTATCGTCTAATGTGTGCCTGTGAGGAGGCTGACGACTTATCAAGGTGCTTGTACAGATTTTTTCTTCGGCTCCCACTGTATTTATATGGTAAAATAAAGCTATATATATATTATAAGCTCTAGAGACTTTTAGATGGCCATCACAGCTACATAAGCGAGGGTCTCAACGATGTTCCCTCCACAGTATTTCAGCCCATACCTGTCGGCGGACATGACCAAGATGGCATCTGCCTTCAACACCACGGTGGCAGCCCTGGAGGACGAGCTCATGCAGCTCATCCTGGACGGGCAGATCCAGGCCAGGATAGACTCCCACAACAAGGTGGGTCTCGCGGCCAATTTTTTAACGAAGATTGTGTTTGGGGGCAGGGATTTCCGAGGGAAGTGTGACGCAACGTCCCGAAGAACTGTCACGTCCCCGCCAAATTCAGCGAATGAAAGTGACGCTACATCGTCGTTGAGACTGGTCATGTGACAACATTAGCATGGTGCGGTCATGTCATCATCAGAAGGATGCCGTCATGTGACACAAACCACGCGATCACGTCACATGATGGCATGTAACACCATGACATGTCATTGTAAAGCATGTGGCACCACGACGTGTCATGCACTGCATCACATGACATGGCGACACAATCATGTGATGCCATGTGACATCGTGACATGTCACCGTAAAGTCATGGTGTCATATGACACAATGACGTGATTACATCACGTAATGTCATGCGCCATCATGACTTGTCACCGTAAAATCACGGTGTCACTGCGTCACATGATGGGGCGACATGATCACATCAGATTATGTCATGTGACACATGACATGTCACCGTAAAGTCAGCGTACTGCGTCGCATAATGCGACGACATGATCATATGTGATGCCATGTGACACATATGACGTGTCACTGTAAAGTCATGGTGTCACAGGTTACTGCGTCACATTTCATGACGATGTGATCACATTACGTGATGCCATGTGACAGCATGCCGTGTCACATAAAGTCACGTGTCCACATGACCATCATATCGGCGAGCTCCAGAAAGCTTATAGGCGAATGCACCATGCAGCTCGAAACACGTCGCACATTCCGTATCTCCCAACTTAACACGTAAGGAATAAGATACCGTATTTACTCGCATAATTTATTTATTTATTTATTTATTTACCCTAAAGGCCCACACGGGCATTACATAGGGGGAACAACAGTACAGAATTTGAAAAACAAAAACCAAGCAGCAACACACAAAGAATAAAAATAAAAATAAAATAAAATGCATACATATAGAAAAACATTATGACGCGTTCCGGCACTTTCAGCAACAATGGAGATATATATACACAGCAAAGGTAAATAGGTGCACAAAACTGAAGACGAAAATTTCAATTCAACTTAGCCTACTCAAGTAGCATCGTGTTTACGGCGGCAACAAAAGACTCATGATCACCGATTGAGGCAATTTCCCTTGGAAGGCTGTTCCAATCCGAAATTGCAAGAAGGAGAGGGGATTTTTAAACATGTTAGTTCGAGCATATATGGGATTAATTTTAAAAGGGTGATCCAAACGGGGTGATATATGGTGGGCTGGTCGTAAAAAAACATCTTTAAAAGCTGAAGAGCTATGGTAGAGCTTGTGAATAAACGATAGGCGTGCAACTTTCCTTCTGGTGTGAAGGGTGGTAAGTTGAGTCGATGTTTGATACCGGTTACACTAGTAAAGCAAAAGTAAAGTACATATGCACACACTTTTTTCTCCGAAAAATTGACACATATTTGGAGGGTGCGTTCATTACACGGGGTAAAATTTTTGCATTTACACACTTCGTGCAGATGTCATATTAGGTGCCAATATGACATGGCAAGGTACTGTGGCATGTCTCCACTGATGGAGGCGCACCCACGGCTGGTCGGGGGCGCACCACAGTAACCATGCTCTATAAATTCTGAACCTTATTAGGGCGCTTTTGGCGTGCCTTTTGTTAAAGGAAAAGGGCCCTACAAAGCTCACTCGGTTTCACGGTTGATCACTTCCGCAACTACGCACTTGCAGCCATTACGAGAGTGGCTTGGCTTGGCTTGACTTGGTCTGACCGCTTGGCGGCAAAGAAAATTGGCTTGGTGGGCTTAGAGGCTAGCTAAGTTAGATGCAATTCAAGACTTGTGGAGCCGGAAATTGAAGGTGCATTCATGATGCGAGGAAAACAAAAGTCCAAATATTGGTACCCGTTGTGGAGGGTGCGTTCATTATGCGAGTAAATACGGTACATCTTTTGTCTTCCGTCCCTGGCTGCGTCGTATCACGTAGCCGAAAAAACAAAGTCCTCTTTCTCAGCCACGTTATTCCCGGCACTCAGATACGTCGCATCACGGTGACTGCGACACGTTTCTGCCGGACGCGTTTTGCGTCTTGCGCCTTGCACCACACTTGCGTGAATCGTTTCGTTTATATTCCTCTCTTGCTTACAGAATGTCTTTAGCGTAGCAGTGCAACACCTCCTGGACAGCGAGGTCGTAGGGCTGGATTTTCTGCGTCCCCGACCCGACGCAGCACTTGTGTCCGTTCAGTGCACCGTAGTGACCTCTGGTGGGTGACGCAGAAAATTCAGCACTGCGACCTTGCTACCAAAGGAGGGCACGCGTGGCTCCTCTGCAGACTGCGCCGTTTGCACTAGTTGGCGGGACAGGCACGTGCGAGAGCCACGCACTCGCATTCATACGTTCACTAATGCCGAGGACAGATTGCGAGACGGTGACTCAGCGATTTTCAACTGCCCTAACATCCCGAGGGATGGCCTGCCTAAATGCGAGAGCAAATCGGGTGAAAATGAGGAATGGGCGATTCGCAGTGTGTGATTGAGAAATAATGAAAAGAAAAAAAAATTCAACTTTTTGTGTTGTGTGATTTGCCAACTTGTTTTCACATTGAGGGGTGACGGAGCATAGACCACTGTCCTTCTCGATCGGCAAAGTGTTGCTCATCTCCCAGCGTAGCTAACTAACCCCATTTCGGCCGAGGTCACCTTTGGCCAGGGTGAAATGAACTACAGTAGACTCCTTTAGGACGATTACGAAGGGACCTTGAAAATTTGTTCGACTTATCAGATGTCGTCGCCTTAACAGAAGTGCACTAATTATCATGCTGGGCATGTCTACATTGCTGTTGACCAATAAACACAGAACGAAAAAGCCTGCAATGAAGAGATACCTAAAAAGGGACATTTATTTGGTCCATGTCAAAAGAAGAAAAATAATGTTTGACACACCGCTGGTGGGGAACCGATCCATTCGGTAATTTTTGACTGCCGCTTCCTCTGTGCAATCGGTGTCCAGGAATAAAAACGACATGTGGCCCATGTTCCTGGGACACATCTCATTGTTGAACCTTAATCACTGTCATCCGTCCATCAGGCTCCTTGTCCGACACCTCCTCCCAAAGGCAGTAGTCTTCACTGTCATTGAGCGCATTTGAAATCCCGCACTCCCGACGCTTCCTCCCAGAGCCAGTAGTCTTCACTGTCGTCAGCGTATTTGAAATCCCGCACCTCCTGAAGACAGCGAAGGTCACCGACAGTGAAGGTCTGCGCATATGCGATCTCAATGTCGGCCCGCCAAAGTTCCTCATGCAGCAGCTCGATACTTGTGGCAAGGTGCCGTTCACGCTGCTTTTTACAAAGTTACGGCGAGGTGCCGTTCACGGTGCTCTCTACAAAGTCGCTGAGACTTGCTCAACGCAGCGAACACTTCATGCTTTGGGCTCCTAGAGCTTCTTCTCGCTACCGTTACACGCGAGCAGAGCCTGCTGTGTCTTCTCCATCCGCGAATGCTGCCGCTTGTACTACGGCGACGTGTCGACAGGCAGCACTGTTTCCGATGTCTCGCACCGCATTCAATACGTTTCATCTGATGCCGAGCGACATTGATTTCGCGAGACGCCGTTGACTCGAGCCCGATTGTGTACAAGGTGGCGCCTGGACATTTCGAGTTTAGATGATGATGACTAGCTGTTTTGAGCGCACATACTGCTTAGAAACTGAGGAACTGCGGCAAATCAGCGTTAGATCGCGCTCATCGAAGCTGAAAATTAGAAAAAAAACTCGTATTATATGCGGTATTTACGGTACATCTGACACCACCTGGCGGCGCAATGCGCGCGTCGCCGTCGGTGCAGTGTCATCGCGAAGGGGAGCTGTAAGTTCGGGTTATCCAAAATGCGCGCGCGAGCGGTTCGTGTTAAACAGATTTTTTTGCATTGCGTCTATGGGAAACCAACAAATGTTCTTACTTTGTTCGGCATATCCGAGAATTCCGCTTCAGCGAGTTCGCCTTAACTAGGGAAGTCTACTGTATTTTTCTGTGTTTTTTGGAAAAAAATAGCAAATTGTGTCAAATGTAGGGGTGGTTTATCTTTCTACGGGTGAGGCAGCTTTCGTGATATTACGACAAACTTGTATTCACCTTGAGAATCGTAGTAGTAAAAAGAGTCTGGCTTCTTGTGGAGCTTTACTGATTCACTCTTTTACGTGGCAAATTAAGACGTACGTGGGCAAATTTTAGATTAGCTTGCCATCGTTTTATCAGAACGTGCAAGTTTCGAACGCGGAAAGCTTAGTTTCTCCGTCCGACAATCGGATCTCGTAAAGACTACTTTGTGCAACGCAGATATAATGCGGAAAACTTTTTTTTTTTTCTCTGCGTGACGACGAGAGTAGTTGTCTGCTTTCTTACCCGCTGGCTTTCGTCTGTCGTCCCTCGTTGTCGCAGATCCTCTACGCCAAGGACATTGACCAGAGAAGCACGACTTTCGAGCGAGCGCTCTCCATGGGGAAGGACTACAAGCGGCGGACGGCTGTGAGTTGTCATCATCGGAGAGCGTGGCTCGAGCTTCGTTCATACTTGACACGAGGTTTCTTAGAATGAAGTGCGTCCCCTTGTTCTTTACAGGCATTGGTGCTGAGGTCCGCTATGCTCAAGAACCAGATCCACGTGAAGGTGAGCATCCAGGTAGGGCCGTCTGCCTTGGAATAATAATAAAAACTCTCTATGATAGTCTTTTTTTTTTTTTTTCAGTTAAATGTTTTTATTATGAGTGCTGAAAGTTTCAGTGCTTCGGTATCTCAAATGCCTCTACCAGTGTCTACCGAATTTCAACTTGGCTTCACTTCGTTTATTCTTTAATACACACAGCACTTGAAGTCTCCTGTAAGTTGCGGGGGATCTCTTCAAACTATGGTAAAGGAAGGGGTGCGAGGGGGGGGGAGGTCATATTAGATGCGCACAAAACTGACTTTATTAAAATGTTTGCGCAACCCGGCATGTTTCTCAGGAAACAAAACAGACCAACAACGTGGCTTACGATTATTTTTCTTGTCAAGAGTTAGTAGTGTCCTTGAAACATCCACCATTTGGTTCCACAGGGAATCCACATGGCTACTCGCACAACATGGTTTTCCTCTCTAGAGATGGCTACCCTTGAAAACTTCAATGGGAAGAATCCTAACATTTCTGATTACAAGATGGAGTGCTCATGATTGTGTTTTCCCCAATGCCAGAGCTATGGCAAAGGGGAGGGTCTCAGACCATTTTTTAAAATTTGTGGGGGTGGGGTCCTAGGTTCTTCCACAAGACTCCCTGGCTGTAAGCATTGAATACAAAATAACTTTACATTACAGGGTCTCCCCCTAAAAAGAATTTACAGGTTTTCTTTTACCGCAGAAATAAACTACCGTAAAATCCCGAGAGATAGCCCACCTAACATCAAGAGCAAATCGGGTGAAAATATGGAGTGAGCTAACTTTCGGTGTACAATCAAGAAAAGTATAAAAAAAATTGCTATTTTTAGGTTGTGTCTTTTCGAAGCTTGTTGGAACGAGAATAGAGCGCAAACGAACGACGGACCAGTAGAAGAGTACCGTAAAAACCCGCGAATAATACAAAACATAATTTGAGAACCACGAAAAAAAAAAAAAATTTATCCGCGTATAATACGAAACAAAATCAGGACTACGAAAATATTCCGCGTAAAGTGCGACCCTGGAAGTCTTAAGAAAACGTTTATTTGCGTCATAATTGAACCTTAATCACTGTCATCACGTCCGTCAGACTCCTTGGCCGACGCCTCCTCCCAAAGGCAGTAGTCTTCAGTGCCGTCGAGCGCATTTGAAAAAGCGACCGAGCGCCGACGCAGTGAAATCCCGGCGCGGCGCATAAAGCGAGTAACCCAATGTCGGCTCGCCAAAGCCTCATGCAGCAGCTCGGTGTTTACGGCGAGGTGCCGTTCACGTTGCTCTTTTACAAAGTTAGGGCGAAGTGCCGTTCACGCTGCTCTTTTACAAAGTCGCTGAGACTTGCCTCGACGTCGGCGAACACGCCATTCTTCGGGTTCCTAAAGCATCTCGTTCCGTTGCACGCAAACAGAGCTTGCTTTTGTCGTCTCCATCCGCGGATGCTGCCGTCATTTACGGCAAATTGTCGTCCGGCTGCCCTGTTGCCGATGCCTTCCGCAACCAAAAGAACTTTTCTTTTGAAGGCGGCCGATTATTGTTTTCGCGATCGACGCCATTGCCGAGCCTGACTGCGGACGGATGGTGGCGCCTCGGACATTGTGATTTTAATGATGATGATAGCTGTTTTGAGCGCCTTATTGCTTCGAAACCGAAACTACGTCAAACAGTGTTAGATCGCGCCTCATTGAAGCTGAAAATTGTTAGGACCCGCGTATAATACGAGCCGCAAATTTTACATTGCAAAGTTTGAAAAAAACCCAAAAAAACCTTGTATTATATTTGGGTTTTTACGGTATACACAACACTACTATTACTAGTAGTGGGCTATTTTTCGGTGTTTAAAGAAATGTAGCAAATCAAGCCAAAAATAGGGGTGGGCTATCTTTCAGGGGTGGGGCATCTCTCGGGAGTTTACGGTATGCATCGCCGGATGCTCGATCTCCGACCAAATGTAGCGCTAGCAGTCCAAACCAGATGCAAAAATGTCAAAACTAACCGTTTATCTCAAATAAAAGTAAAATTTTTGAAAATTTCAATGTGAAGATGTGCTTGTTTTTGCTTGCTCTCAGTAACTGGCGTCATTCAGCTCCACATATTTGAGAGCTCCGTCGGTCGCCATTTTCCAATTGAAAATTTCAGGAAATCACTTTCTAACTTTCTAATAAGGTAACGGCTAGTTTTGAAACTTTGGCATCCGGTTCAGACTCCCAGCTCTACATTTGGGCGGAGAATGAGCGTTCGGTGATGCATAGTTTATTTTTGCAATGAAGAAAACCCTGTACATTTTACATTTGATTAGACTTTAATGAATGTGGGTCATGGATATGCCAAGAAAATGTTCAGTGTAGCCTAACTCGAGCGATTGAGACGAGTGCTGGCACTCTAACCTGCGGGGAGGTGTTTACTTCAGTGGATAATAAAACAAATACCTTGCTACGTTGATGACACTCTCTTTCTGTAATTTGAGCACAGCAACACATTATGATTGTTTTATGTTGCTAGTATGCTGTAATGTTCACCCATTTGTGTGTTTTGAACCTACCTTCTGCAAGGTTTAAGGTTACAGGCTCTACTATAGGACTAAGGCTCTTGTTCATGAACAATACGCCTGTATCATGTGCATTATGTTCACTACCTATTTATCTTTCTCCACGTTTCTCTATGCTTATCATAGATGCACAGGCAAAAAATAGTTGGTTGATGAAATTAGCAATGTTAGTAGATTTCATTACTCTTACAAATTTATAGGATGCGACCCAAATATTTGAGGAAATCATTGTTCCGCAGAAGCGGGTGTTGCAACTAGCCACAATTTTATATTTGCTTTATAGAATGTATACCCACCTACATAAATTGTTGATAGATCGTTGTGGTCGGAAGCATAATTTTGTTGCTTTTCATGTTTGGTTTCCAGAGCCTACCGAGGGACGGTTCCCAGGGAGCGGACATCAGCATGACCTCCTGCAACTGCACCACACCCCGTAACTAGAGCGCGGTCAACCAAGGGAAAGCTCCATCGACGGTAGTTTGCTCGTTAGAAAGTTGAGCCTGCTCTGGCTGCACGTCACGACTCTGAACCAACCCTTGCGTCGGAGGGCGGGGTCGACGGTGTTTGGTTTCTTTTGGAGGCTCCCATTTTTAGTCTCGTCTAGAAACAAAGGCTCGCACGTTTTGTGTGTGTTTTTTTGTTTTGCACCGACGAGCTTGTTTGTAAGGTTGCTCTTTATATTTTAGCGTGTTTGTATTGGAGTTTTCTGGAACGTGTTTTGGCGTTCATCCAAAAAGCCGAGGATTTGCGGGTGGGCTATTGCCGGATTCGTACAAATTAAAATCAAACTCATCAATTGGCCGAGCGGTCATGCTGGATGGCATTAACTTTTCTTTTTGTCATTTATTTATTTCTTTGATTTATTTTAATGCGCTTGGGATGTGACCCCTCTCATTGGAGTTTTTTGTAGCAACAAATTTTTTGTTCTAAACTTTCTTGAGGTATCCAAAGCCATACAGTTTATTGTTTTTTGTTCTTTTTTTCCTAAATTCATTTAGGTGAAACGAGAACATATGTTTACTTAGATCTAAATGCTTATGGGGCATTTTTTTCTTTATTTAAGAACTGGGGTTTTATGTTGAATGCTTTTCAAACTGAACCGGATTTGTTTCTTTATGTTTGCACTTCTGTGACTCGGTGAGTAATGCAAGCTGATACAATAACAGAAAGAAAAATGCCAATAAAATATCCATGACACCAGTTCGGTCCCTCTCGAGAAGAACAATGTTTGCCGCTTGTTGAAGTTCATATACCTGCACTTTTAACATTCTTGCTGATTTTCTGGAATAAAACAAAGCCCAAAGCTTGTCTTTTCTGAGGCACGCCGGTTTGGGTTTATCGAGCTTCAAATTTCCAGTTGGTTCAGCTAGTATTCCTTCAGGAGGGTGTGTTCTTCAAATGACAGGCCTGATCAGCCTGAGAATCTTCAAATGACTAGCCTGAGGTTGGATTGCAAAGTATTGCAGTTCAACCCCTACGAGGTGACCACTTCGCTCGGACTGGAGCTCAAATGTGTGAAAATGTTCAGATGGGTACAGTTAGTATTTCAACGTTTACAAATCCACAGCCCAGCATGTAATCTTCACTACCTGGCGGGCTGACACACGTTTCTCACTTTATTGTGATTCTCTGTAGGCCAGTTGACTGTTTACAGAAAGTCACAGTCCAGTGTGTGATGGTAACAGTCTAGCAGCACATGCTTGCTGTGAGGAAGCACATGCCAGATGCGTTAACATCTAGGATGGCAGCTGCCAGACGGCCTGTGTAGTGTGGTCGTAAACCTTTTCCAAACTTGCACCAGCTTCTGCAAGAGATGAACATGCTATGCAGAGTGGCTTGTGCAGACGCCATTGATCTGACAAGCCGATCACTCGTATAATGTTTGCATACAATCAACTATGGGAATATAGATATGCACATTTTGAAGTTTTGACTATTCTGCCATTTTCCAGTGTTTTTGCAGCTGTGAGGAGTAGCGCCCGATTTTTTTAAGGGTATATTGGTATCCCTTGAGTCTCCGTAATGGTGTATTTATCTATTTCATTTAACCTTAGAGAACTGCGCAAGGAAGGTATCGCAAAATGCATTTTGGTATGAAAACAAACAACGGAAATAAAAGAATCTGCAAAAGTTAGTCCTAAATTAAAATCAAATGAAGCAATAACAATGAAGAGCATTGGATCAACACATTGTTATATGGCTTTGAGGCAGCTATTTGTATAGTGTTGCTCAAATTTCTCTGAAAAGAAGTGGATGAACCTTTTTCATGTAAAGGCAACGCCATGCGGCAAAAGCTTGAAACGCAATTGTTGCCCGGAAGGGCTGTTGCGCTACCTCTTCTGCTTCCTTGCGTCTAGGAGGAGGAGGCAGGAGTGGTAGCGCAACTGCCCCTTCGAGCGCAAACCATAGTTTGAGTTTTCTCGCTGCTGCGCGAGGAGCGCTTGTGCATGCGTGGAACCCTTCGCGTTCACTTTAATAATGTGGTGCACAATCGTGGTGACCTGCAGTTTTCACCATGCTTTGTGTCCAATGGGGTGCCTGAACCACGTCTTGTGACATAGGTGTTTACCGCGTCTGCATTGTTCCCAGAGTTGCCAGGTACTCGCACAAGATATAGCCCAAAATAGCCATATGCAGGGATTTCCCCAGACCCCCCCCTGAGGGTGTACACCCCCCTAGTTTTCCTGGACACCCCCATTAAATCTAAAAAAAAAATTATTTTTTTCCAGATTAAGTAGAAAACATTACCTCTCAGGTGTATATATAGAGAAAGGAAACGTACATTAAAAGTATGAGCATTTGGTTAATAGACGTCTGTAATTTAGCTAGTGGACTAAAAAAGAAACAGTTTTATATTTTATCTCGCCTCGCATCGCATCGCATCGCCAATGGCTCGGGGGGGGGGGGAAGCCCCCCGAGCCATTGGGACACCCCCTTGATTAGAATCCTGGGGAAACCCCTGGCCATATGTCAGGCTATAAAAATAGCCCGAAACATAAAACTTCGTACAAGATATTTGAAACATTTCTTTGGAACACTGATGACATACAGGCAGTTTCCAAAAAACAAAAACGGTGTTTTCTTTTTTTTTTGGGGGGGGGGGGGAGCTCGGGTAAAGAAACTTGGCATTGCAGAAAGCTCAAACTTCGTGAGAATGTGACGCTAGTGGGTGGGATAGAATGCGAAAGTTTGAGAAAATGGCGTCACCTGGATCAAAAGATAATAGACTTATTCCGAAACTTGAAGTGCCTCATCGCAGTGTATTGCCACGTTATGCATTGTGGGAATCAGTGGGAAGCCAAATACATACGCTCTCCACTCCTGGTCCGCAGGTTCCCAGAGTGCAACGCGCACGGTGAAGGATTGATGGAAGTAGTCTATTGAGAAAAACAAAACTTTTCCTTGTGCCACCGTCCAGGTGAGCCTAATACTGTCAAAAAAAAAAAGAAATGACACTATAGGCGCTTGTAGTATCGATTTTAGTGAAAAAAAAAGCTTGTCGGCAAGAAAGAAAATAATATCCTCTCTTGCTGAGAAGTTTTCTTTTTCTTCACAGAAATAGATGCTACATGCTTACTCAGTGTCATTTCTTGTTTTAACGATGTTAAGTTGAGGTGGATGTCAGCGGATAGAATTTTTTTTTCTTTTCCATAGGTTCATGTCAAAGTGTCGCGTTCTATCCCAACCACTAGCGCCACATTCTCGCGGAGTTTGAGCTTTCTGCAATGCATAGTTTATTTAGCCGGGCCGAAAAAACATGGTTCTCGTTTCTCGGAAACTTCCTGTACGTGTATTTACAAAAAGAATGCAGAAAGGAGACCAAATAGTACTAGTTTCCAGAGCCAGTGGTGGAGGACGGGTGCATTGCTGCGTTATTAAAACGCGCGAAAAAAACTTCAGACGGTAGTACTCAACATAAAAATGATGGCGTCTCCATGACTAACACCACTGAGGGCCCACTTATTGTACTTTCACGCTTGTGATTTCGATAGTTTTTTCTCTGCGGAGAGCAAGTCGTCTGCTTTTTCTGGAGGAGTCGTGGGGACGTCGGAACGACGCCGAGCTCTGATTGGCTTTGATTGCAAATGATAGTGGGTAGACCGCAATGCTATTCGCCTTAAAGTCTACCCACTATTTGTTTTGTTTTTCAGTCGGCCAATAAGAGTTTTGCGTTCTTACATGATTGCAACGCATGTGCAAGAAGCAGACAAACTTGCACCCCGCATACTCTTGAATTGAACTTTGTTTCCCACCTAACTCAAAAATACCATGTTCGAGGCTTTGAAACCAAGTGGTTTGAAATTGCTTGAATCTCGGGTATGAAATAACCCAAATATAGCCAAATAGCCAACCAGCAAATTTTACCGCAAGCAACAACAACAGAAAAAAAAGTGTAAGTTTGGTTATTTGTGGCCCAACCTGACAACCCTGGAACTTTTTCCGCCTGATGACGTCACAACTGCAGCGCTGGGGATCGCCACGATCCTGGCGGCGGCACAGCAGCGAAGGCTACTTGGCAGACACCCGTTCTGCTGTAGCTCGCACTGTAGCCGACGGTCCCACTGAAGCTCAAAACAGCCACGGGTTGGGATCCTCCGACGACAGCGACGTGTGTGTCCGCTCGTCGCCTTCGCCGAAGTTGTCGGTGATCTGATCGCTGCTGCGTCATGTTTGCCAGACTCTGCCAAGGTGCTCACCCCGCTACACCCTGCTGCATTTCACCAAAATGTGAGGAATTAGCGACAACAATGCGCCAAAACTTGATTTCACTTATTGTTCGGGCCGTGCTACTCGTGCCGCGCTACTTTTGCTAGGGCCCTGCTACGCGGCCCGGATTTAAGCTTTTGCGAAATTCAGAACTTTCGATTATTGGCTCAAATAACATACTGTTCGATTTTATCGCCGTCGAACGCCGACATTGCTCGGAAGTTTTGCAATGTTTCTCATGTTTGTCATGTGGCGGGTTAGTTAGCTTCGTTGAGTGCGCTTTTCTTTGCGCTCTGGTGTACTGCAGTGAAGCGACAACCGTGGAGCAGGCGTCACTTGCTCCAAACCTCGGAAACGAACCTAGATTCTGTTGTCTTCGGTGAACTGCAGTGACATGTAGATCAAGTCCCCAAATGTCACTTTTGTATCTATTGTGAAGCATCCTTTAATCTTCTCTTTCCGTTCCAACCAAAAAAAAAAAAAGAATGAGAAGTTTACAATTAGACAGTTTCGAAAGGAACGGCAGATATTTTGTTGCTGTCGAACTGGACTGATATTGTTGTGCATTGCAAATGCCAACGGGTAAGCTGTGATGTTGAGAGAACGTTCTCTCAATTTAGATATGTCCAAAGACCAGACGGGGCTAGGACGGATTGTATAAGCAACAAGAATTATGAAAAAAACAAAAAAAACCAAGTAAGCTTTTATATTATTTTTCCAATGCTATATTGTGCACTTTAATAATTCAAATTGTGAAAGAGAACACTCCATACATTGAAACTAAAAAATGCTCTTTGTTATTAATTAAACTTTTATCTTCTAGATATTCGCGACTCCAATTCACTATAGGTGGCGCCACTCGTTTTCCAAGATGGCCGGTTTAGTGAGGGTCGGAGGTGCGTGCCGCTGCTGAGCCTGTCTAGTTTGCTGGCTTCACTGAGCGACACAAATTATTTCTGGTAATACTAGGGAGCTAGGGTGTTATAAGCGCAGGTCACCTCGTTATCCTGAAAACAAAAACGGTATTTAGCGTAATATTTACGCCAGTACGCACATTTTAATTCTGGAGCGAAACCGAAACTTACCTTTATTTTGGATTTAATTTCTCGGTATCGGTCTTAATTTCAGATTCTTTCATAACTCAAAATGTGTCTCACACCCTAATTATTTAGTTAAAGAAGTTGTTCGCGGAAACGTTCGTCCCTTTAAAGACAGGGTCTTTCATACACCTTAGAGGTAACATATAATGCTGTAGTTGTTGAAAAATTCAGTGCGGATATTTGTGCGTTCTTGCTACCTTTTCTGGCTCACATAATTGTCATATGAAACAATGAACTGCGGGCCTTTCAATGGCTTTTGGGGTATTTAGAAGATTAATTGCTTTAATATCTTTCCCAGAACAAGAATGACAGAATGAAACCTTTCAGAAAAAACGGTAATGGTTAAATGGCGTATTTCTGTGATCGTAGCGTTAATTGGGGGCATACATTGCCGCGATTTGTATTAATAATAATATAAATATTAATATTGAGATATTTTAATACTCCATTTTCAAGCTCTAAAATAATTAGTTGCTTATATGATCTAATTTCAAACACGCGAACAAGTATGACAATCTAAAGTGTGCTAATTATCATCATTGGTGCCAATTGCAGCATTTTTAATTACCAAGTTATAAAATAAATAAAGTCTAAAATCAATGACAAAACCCTAGCTAATGTGAGAAATTCATGTAAAATTAGATTAATGAAAATGCTATTAAAGTAGCGACTTTTGACGATCGGCAAAACTTCCAAAGTCGCCGCCAATATCCTTCCAGACCAAATCCCCCCCCCCCCCCCCAGAAAAAAAAATGGATTATCTTTTTAATTATTACTCTTTTTTTAACATTCATTTCCTTTCGTATTTGTTTGCCGTCGTTTTGCCATCCTCAGCCTTTCCAGTTCGAAGGAACGCCTACCTGCTTGCGCGTCTGCTCACTGCAGCACGTTTCGTTGGTGTTGGAAAACGGTGAAACAGTAGTGAGTTTTAGTATTGCGTGTACAAGCGAACGCAAGCGCTGTGTGTTTGCGTTAGCTTTGCATGTTCCACGCTGCGCATGCGCGGAACCCGAAATTGCGGTCTTGGATCGGAGCATGGCAACGATGCGCGCGCGAAACGTAAAGCAAGCCACCCTAACGCAAACGCACAGCGCTTGCGTTTGCTTCTATATGCGCAATACTCAAACTCTCTAATAAGGTACAATCCCATACCGGCTGCAGCACCACGTTGGGACAGTGAAGAGTGTAGTTTGCATTCGGAAACGACATTTAGCGAGCCATGATCGCGAGCAGTTCCGCCGTGCCCGCTGAGCAGGAGAATCGGGGGACCCTCACTAGAGCGCTTCCCGTTTCCGCCGCGGGAGGGCGAGCGGCGAGCTGGAGACGCGAATAGCCAAAAACCTGAATTCAAGAATATACAGAAAAAAAAAAAAACATTTCCGATTTCTAGCTTGGAACAAAGTGCCCGATCGGAACACAGTGCCTCCCAACAGCTCGCAGTATCGGCTGCGTCTGGATGGGAGGATGTGGAGCTGCCTTTGCCTCCACTCGCTGTGCGAACGCGTTCATAGGCCGGCGCTCGGCGTTTGCTTTCGAAGAGTGTGTAGTGAGACAAAGGCAGCTTTGCGTCCAGAGCTCAGGTGTTCTGACGTTCCCGCCGCGTTCTCTTCTCCTCCTCTCCCTTGGTCTCTATCCGTGTATGCTCCGCCATAGCCTCCTCTATACTGACAAAGCCTGGCAGATCGCCACGACATGCGGATGCCGAAAATGAAAAGGTAGTGGCAGACAACGGATGGAGAGGAGGCCAGGGTGCCTACATGTCTGTCTGTCTCAGGGTGAAGACATCCATTGTTGCACTGAATGTTCAGCGCGTGACGCTCTCGCGCACTCGGTGCGTGACTGCGGGTGCTAAAATGGCGTCCTGCATTAGCCAAAGCTACGCGCTCGAGCTGATTGACACCGGATTGCGCGTACTTACAAAATGCATAAAAAAACGATTGGGCGTAAAAATGGCTGAGATGTCACCACTCAAGCAAAAGCGCGCGTGTGTATGAAGGCACTCTATACACCTTTGCAACAAGGATCCCGTCTTAACCTCGAACCGCGCACCGCGGTCAGGCGAGCCTACTCTCCAGCCAGGACGTTCGCTGCTTATCGAACAATGTTGTCAAGCGTCTCTTGCCGAAGCATACATAACTGAGCGCAAGAATAAATTAAAAATATATATATTTATAAAACATGCAGGTGTTCTCTTCGACTGCAATAAGCACAAACAGTTAAATAAAATACGTAAACCAGCAACAAATCGAAAAATAAGAAAAATATCTATACTTCGTTTCACTTTATGTGCGAGGCGAAGCCAAAGCTATAAAGCGCGAGACCAGCACTTTGCGTTTCTCCCAGCTCGCGCACTCGAGCGAAGCCGGAACGTACGGAGCTTTCGTGCTCGCGCTTCCAGCTTTGCCTTTGCTCGCACATAAGGTGAAACGAAGCATAGAGTCTCAAAGCTTTCATCAGAAAGCGCCAGAAGCCGCATGGCCATTGCATCAACGATGGCTGCGCTCGCGGCAGCTCTTGCTTCCACGACGTGCTGGAACAGAGGCTGCGATCGTTAAAAAGTCAGAGCTCTGCAACCCTTAAACATGACCCGTCCTACAATATTTGATGCTACGAATCTGAGTGGATACCTCCCCCTGCGTTCCGAAACAGTAAGTGTGTCGCTAATCCAGGCCGTCGGCGACACAGCAGACGCCGCCATCTTGTCATTGCGCACCCCAGTGACGTGCCATCATTGCCCTGGCGCACCCCAGCATGGCGGAAACGTTGAGCGGCGCCAGCATCGCTCAAAATGGCGGCGCACGGGAGCCCTTCTTGCAAACGTGTATAGGAGAGCCACGTGACGGGTGCCCCGCTGCGGCGAGGGGCCGAAACACTTCTCCCGAGCGATGGAATGTCCGCTCGTGCTCCTCGCCGTTCCTCGCGCTACCGCTTGGGGGGGTTGTGGGGATGGTGCTTACAACACTTTTATTGAATTATTTCTAAGTTTGTATAAGACATATTTTCCCTTCACACTTATAAAAACAAATAAACGCATAAGAAAACCTTGGATAACTCCAGAGCTACTTTGTAAAATTAAAACAAAAAACATCTTATATGGTAAATTCGCAAAGTCAAGAAACCAGAATGATCTATCAATATTCAAAAACTATCGCAACAACCTAACGAAAGAACTACGGCGTGCGAGACAGCGTTATCATTTCGATATGTTCAAAGCCGCACAAGGTCGTGCAGACGTCATGTGGAAGCAGCTGAACTCTCTTTATCATCGTGGTCGCCCATCCAGTTCTATTGAAAAAATTATGCATAACGGCACCGAACTTACTGGTTGCTCATTGGCAAATGCTTTCAACGAACATTTTGTAAATGTTGCGAGTACGTTTGCAACAAATAATGCTGGTATTTTTAGCGATAAAAGAAACAGTGACACGATATTTTTAGACCCTGTGGTAGAACCAGAAGTGTTGAGTGTATTTCTTCAACTTAAAAATAGTGGAAGCTGTGACGTAGATGGTATTCAAATAAGGCCTGTAAAACACGTGATTTACAGGCCTTAGTTTTGAGGTACAACGACTTTTACTAATCTAGAAAAGCTGCACGTGTTGCAAAAAAAAGCACTTAGAGCTATGGGAGATGTCCCGTTTGACTTTCATACAGGTAGCTTATTTAAAAAATTTCATGTTATAAATATCCACACTTTATATGATTACAGGCTTGCAACTAGCCTAAAAGTGGAGCAAATTAGAAATATAAATTTTTTTATAAATCTTGCACAACTCTCGAAACACATTCATAGTTACCCTACCCGCGGAGCTGAATGTTGGGAGGTGGTCACACCGAGAACAAACTATGGCACACAAACGCTGAAATACGCTGTTCCTAAATTATTTAATCTGTTTTTAGCTAAAGGTATTGATTGGGACAAGTTATCGTTGAATGAAGTGAGTTCACCCTTTTTTCACTGATGATTAGTGTAATTGCTCTTTTTTCCGTGTTTTGTTCTTAATACTATGAGCTTGTTTTTGTTTTTGTTTGCCCGTCATGCCTCTATACGTCAACATTGGGATAATCTAAGGTATTGTGCTCAACATGTTGTGATAGCGATCATTTTCTGTAAATTTGTGTTTCTCTTTCCATTGATGCATTGTTTCCCCACTCTGTCGCTGCTGCTGTAGGCGGTCAGGAACCCGTCAAGCTGTGCCTCACAGCTTTTTCCTGATCGCCACCATCATCTCATGATGGAAATAAACATTATTATTATTTATACAGCGTGTAGTTGGTCAGCCATTTAAAGACCGCTTCTTTTCTCGTCGGGTTTGAAAACCAGGTTTGGTGCTCGCCGCTGCAAAGCTTCGCGCTGAATACCAGGTTCCCCGAGAAATGCTCTGCGCTACCAGAACCTCGCGCTCCAAATCTGCGACCGGGTACTCTATGGTCCGTCGTCGAACTGCTAGCTTTGTGAGTATAGACGAGGCTATGGCTCTGCTTAGTTACTCTGCTACAGATCGTGCCACTCCGTCATGTAAGCTGAATGACGGAACTGCCGTTGCCGCTCGGTCGCACGTGCCTCATCTGGCTCACCATGACAGCTGGCGTCTAAATGAACTAAAACAAATATTGTGTTTTTAGAGTCCTACCACCGCTCGTCAAAGCCCAAAGAATGATTTGTTTTAATATTTGCTCTAATCTTCCTAAAACAAACATAAAAAAGGCACCGTTTTAAATGCTTGTGCCAGCTCAGCGTCCATGAGCACCGCGAGCGCGCGCGATTACGCACGTCTGTCGAGCGATCTTGTAATGATAGTTTTCTTCCCGCCAGTGGCGCTGGTTAAAACATTAGTCAGCAACAGGACTACTGCGTCCTCGCCCTCTTTATATATATATACATATATATATATATATATATATATATATATATATATATATATATATATAGAGAACAAGAGAGAGAGAGAGAGAGAGAGAATATTTTATTGGCGCAGTTAGCGCAGCCGTCGCCATCACATTCATGACACGCTGCTCTGGGCTTGGAACCATCGAAGCATTCGCACTGTCGGGTCTGCTAGACGATTAGCGTCCGGTAGCTAGGAAGCCATTCTTTGGCTGAAGGAAGGTAACAACAGACAGCAGCCGCCAAAGAAAGAAACCTATCGAGCCCCCACGCCGACTGTAAGCCCCTCGTGCATTTTGATGGAGCCGTCCGTTATACATATTGTTTTAATCGACGCCATAACCTCGAATAGGAGCGCCGCGCCTATCATGCTACTACGATCTGTCGTCTGCTTCTATCGTCGTCTGCTTGCATTTCCACTTTGGCTCCGGTTTAGAACGGTCGACTTTGAACTTTACAGAAGAAAACAAACAGAAAGGAAACGAGGCGGTCCCCCACCGACGTTTGGACTGAAGTTTTTTTTTCTTGTATCCCCTTGTCCAAAGATAAAAGCGCCCCGCATGGCTTGTCGATGGCTTCCGTCTTATTTTCCAGACGTCTGCCTGCCCGCAAAGATCGCGGCTGCGGTCTTATCTTTGAGGCACCGCCTTTAGACGCTCCGGAGGTGGTGAATGTGGGTTTTCGTTTTCATCTCTTCAGTTTCAAGACTTAAATCGGCTTCATTTTTGTTTAGTATTTTTTCTTCACGGGTGTCTGCTTATATGAGCTTCGGCGCTATAACTAAGGCCCTTCAAAATATCAACCACCGCTCAAATGGGCGGGCAGCCGATTTCACTTCGTTGCCAACAGAACGTGTTTATATCGCTGGCACCGCGGGTCTGTTCTCCCTCTTGCACCACGCGTATGTATTGACGGGGACCTGCGATGCTGGTGGGAGGGTGGCTGTTTTGTAACTAACTTTCTTTTGTGATGAAGTGATCACGAATTGACTGCCTCTTTCTCGTTCCGTCGTTATTAACGACGTTTTCCTTTTCAATGATATTGCATCTAGGAACCTATATACATGTTTTGGATTATTATGATGTGTCGAGCTGTTGTGGCCGCGGTAGAAGTGGTGTCGGAAGTCTAAACATACATTGTTCTCTGGACGATAAATGATTTTGAACTCGGTCATCAGCGGCTTTGAGATGATTAAGATTGGCTTCGCGGTTTGCTTTGTTTTAATGCGGTGCTGCTTGATCGCTTGTAAGATTTAGCAGACATATCCATTATCTATTCCTGTTTCGATTTATTCTTTTGGCGTTCTGAGCTCGTGAAGCTTTTGGAAACTTAATTGGAGAAGCGTGAACCGAGGGAACACGAACTGTATGACTAGAGACTGAGAGGAGAGATCGGAAGATAGTTTCGCCAGCTGGGCCGATCGTCAGGGTAAGATCAAAATGGGCGAATTGGACTACATCATGTTGAGCTACGATCGGACAAGTTACGGTAGTAGAGCTATGTCTTCCATTCTGAAGTTTCAAAGAAGTCAAGGCCTTCCTTTAGTATTATTATGCAAAAGTGCCGAGAAGAAAGGATCAAGTACAGATATATTTTTAACGATGTGCTGTGTAACGAACGATCAGGACATGTAATAAGAGTACTGTTATAAAGGGTCTGCATTCTTGAACCGGCGGCAAGGACAAAGCAGCTGGTGCGACCAAAAGAACGGTAGAAATTACCACTACGAGCAGGGTCACCTCTACCCACAATGGAATTTTTTCTGAAGAAGAATTCTAATCGTGCATCGGTTTGTCGCTAACAATTTTGGCTGTTGGAGAAATGTTGTTAGCAATTATACCCGATTAAAAAATTGGCTGCCTGTTTGTTCATTCTGCTGAACGTGTTTAAATTCGGTTGCTTTATAGAGGCGCGTGAGTTTGCTCTTGTTCGGCTGGTGTCTAGGGCAGGTATGGCCACTTGGTCTTCCAGTGCACTGGGGTGGGTGGAGCTCTTAGTTCAGGTGGCCGGTGCCTAGGGCCGGGTTTTGGATGTCTATGGCGAACGCGCTGTGTACATACAAGCGCGCGTTTGCCCCCGCCCGTGAGTGCACTGCGCGTGCGCAGGAACCAAATTCGTCTGAAATGAGGCTTCTGCGCATGCGCCGGGACAACGGCAGCGCCGCCACAGCAGCATGACGTCATGGCCATGTGTTGGTGTATAAGAAGATGCTCGGGACGCCTTGCGTTTTGTGAGATGTCGGTAACCATAACACTCTACCAAAGTCGAAAGCTCGGTTAGTTAGTGTAGGCTAAACATAATGTAGGTAGAACAGCCATGTTAAACCATTCGAACGTTATCAAAAGGTGCATTGCGATTTCGTGCTTGGTCGCGACCCTTAACAGGCCCTGCGTCCTCACGGTGCATGATAGCTTTCAGGCGCAGTGCGATGGGCTGAGAAACGCTGGAGTTTTCGCGTGCTTTGCATGCGTGATTTTGCCGGCGCCTTTGTTAAAAAAAAAGTAAAAGGAACCTCTCCCCCTAAGAAAATGGTGGACAGGCAAAGGACTCTCGTCATCCCATACCTGGACAAGTTCTACCACAATTTAAAGAAAGTAGGAGGTCGGCACAACGTCCCTATGGTGTTTTCTGTTCCTCAGAAGTTGAGTCAGATATGCTCGAGGGTAACGGCCAATGCAGAAGGCGAAAGAGCAAGTGCACAAAGAAACACGCAAAACCGTCTGTGAGCTGTGTTTCCGGAGTTGTATACAAGGTGCCTCTCTCATGTGGTAAAGTCTATAATTGAACAGAAGGGGAGGTGTTTAAATGATAGGCTCAGGGAGCACAACTATTTACTGAGAGCCACGGTGGGGAGGGCACTTGGCGGTGCACTCTAAAAACTGTTTGTGCAAGCTGTCTTTTGAGAAGACCACGCTTGGAGACAGGCACAAAGACAAGGTGTCGAGGGAGAGTGATAGAGGCTTTTTACATTGCGGAAAGCGGGGCGCAGTGCATCAGCGAGCCGTCGGTGACGCTATTTGTGAAGGATATGTTGTTTTTACTTCGACAATGAAGAAGGGGCTGGGCACGTGGATGACCGGTGCCCTATACGATGAGGCAGAAAGTTTGGCGCATATGTAGATTGCTGCCTTACGTGTTTACTTTTTATGTTTCCTGTCCAATATACACGGGTGTCTTGCAAGGAAGTGTCCTTGGTCCGCTACCTTTCTCAATTTATATTGATGATTTTACCTCATGCGTCGAAGAGAGGCGTGAGTATTCGTTTATTTGCAGATGACCGCTTACTGTTCAAGGCTATTAACTCTATTAGCGACCAGGTTGTGCTGAATGAGAGTCTGAATTAAATTTATAACTGGTGCGATCTCTTGGAAATGAAACCTAATCATGACAAATCTGTGCTTATGCGTATCACCAACAAAAAGTGCCCCATGTGTTTGAATTCTCTATGGCTATACTGTCTGTTTGAGAAATGATTGTATAACCGCTATACAATTATTTCACAAAAACAGACAGTTTTAAGTGCATTGGCGTTACGATTACGAACAACTTCTCTTGGTCCTCACACATTGAACGAATCTGTGCATCTGCACGCCGTAAAGTTTTTTAAGTGAGGCACAAGCTTAAATACGTGTTCTATACTTCGCGTGGCCCTATTTCTTTGGGGTCCCCTATTCTAAAACTCTCTAATATTGTATCGCTTCACCCACAACGCAAAACCAGAAGAAATCCTCACACCAACACGCCCCAAGCCAGACTGTCTAAACGCTGCCAGACCGGCCTCCTGGCCCCGCTGGAACCGGTAGCGCCACCCCAGGCCTCAGCGGCAGAATATGGGCAACACGACACCCAGCTGGTATGAAGAGGCCAACACGGTCGGCACACCTCCCAGTTCAAGTACACCCTAACAAAGATCTTGCTAACGCATTCCCTAAGGACCCGCCAAGGGATCTTCCTTTAATAATTTTTTTTCCGGCGAGCGGGCTCGCCGAGCCCTCTTCGCCCCAGACTCTGTCGCACGTAGACTCGCGTCGGCTTGCCGCTTCTTGGGCCGCATTTCGGCCGGCCGAACATAGGCGCTGCTTCCGCTCCTCTGTCTTGTTCGCCCGCCTTGCACGCTTAGCAGAGGCATCCGGTGCTTGACGCTGCTTTCGCTGTTCACCGGTTTCCCGAACGCGCTCATTGGCTTCCCGCCCCGTGACGTCACATCCCTCTTGCCTTTGTCCTTTAAGGGGCACTGACCGGTCAAAATCATATTTTCTTTTATTATCTGAAACGATTGAGAACCGATGCCTGAACATTGCCCTCAAAATTCGAAGCTCGGGAACTCAGTATTTGTGAAGTAGAAGAAACGATTTCCAAAAGCCGAATTTGAAGTTTCCGCGCGATCCGCGCTAGAGCAGTGACGTCAAAGATTGAGTCGTCCTGTAGCTCGAGTTTTTCTCCCGCCTCCAAACCGGCCCAACCGGAAGCGTCGCGTTCGCCCGATCAACCCGCTCTCCTCCGTGCGTGCAGCCTATCGCTGTGAGCACACGACGCACCACTTTCGAGTTTGAAGTTCTTTTAGGGCCCTTACGGCGATTTCAAATTCTTTGAAACGATGTGAGGTCAAAGGAAGCGCACAGGCTCTTGAAGTGAGCGACGTGGGGGCCATGTCGCGCCGATGTTGCGTGAAAGGCTGCCCCCCCCCTTCTCCCCGGCGGAGTCACAACCGAAAGTACGCTGCACAGGTTCCCGAAGAGGAATGCGTCTGAGAAGTCAAGAAGGTAGCGGCAAATGCCCCTCAAGGGAATCATATATCCCTCCGCCACCTCCGCATCCAATAGCGTCCCATCGTTTCCGTGACGTTGCGGCCAACGCGCGAGGAGGGTCTTGCCTTTCTGTACATATTTGCTTTATCTTTCGACTTTGACTTAGCATTGTGGAGGCCACGAGAGGGAGATTAGAGTCTTCCCCCTCCGATCGAAACAAAGACGACTTTCGGGGATTAGCTTCCTCCTCCGATTGATACAAAGGCTGCTTTCAGGGGCTCGGTTCCTTCTCCGATGAATACAAAGGTCGCTTTCTTAAAAAGTGGGGGTCGGAGACAAGTTGGCACCACTCTGTGGCCATTATCTATCCATTGAAGCGGAACAAGGAGCGTTTCCAGTGAACTCTTCTTTCGATTGCGGAGGGATTTGAAACCGGCGCACCACGCTTGTGGGAGTAGCACTCTCCTACCTTCTTAACTTGTAAACGACTATGGCTGCGGTTCCTGAAGGTCCACTGTAGGATTTAGGATCGAAGTCCTTTATTTGTTCTCGACACTTTGTCGACGAGAATTATGACGTCAGCCGAAGCGTCTCTAGTGCATTGGGGGTTCAAATGGGATCTCGGTTGAGGCGTGGTGTCGCTCCTAAGAACTTCCCGCAGCAGGTCACGTCACGCGAAGCAAAACGTCCAAGGCCAGAGGTAAGTCTACCAAACATAGAGAACTTGGTTCAAATCCCCGACTCCCCGATCAGCCTCATTGCTGTAGGTGCCGAGCGCCGCCCTGTTTTCCGAGAAAGGATAAAAATCCAGGAGGCGACACCGCTTCCGGACACCGATTTTCGGTATTTCAAAAAATGGGGCGGGGCGTAGTGCGTTTGCAATTGCTCTCAAACATGTTTTACGAATGCCGTTATTAAATATTATAGAAACCTCACTTTTCAGAGCTTCTAAATTTCATAACCGATTACGTCACAAATAAAAAAAGCGAAAAAATGAAATAAAAAAGCGCCCCTCCC
Source organism: Ixodes ricinus (assembly GCA_037355805.1). NCBI lineage: Eukaryota > Metazoa > Arthropoda > Arachnida > Ixodida > Ixodidae > Ixodes > Ixodes ricinus. The sequence continues at coordinate 46,111 of JAZHYW010046638.1, forward strand.
CACACAAAAAAAAAGCTTGTAAATATTTTTTTTTTTGCGTTGTGGTATTTTTTTGGTCTATAACTACAATTTGCACCGTTTTAAACAGAAAAAAAAAGACCTTTGGAGTGTCAGTGCCTCTGCCACTAGTCCCTACGCGGCGCGCTTCCCTTTCCACTGTCTTGTCCACAGACGGACGCCATCAGCTTTTCCCTGTCATGTAAGTGCTAACGCTAACGCATAAAAAAAAGAAAATAGCTTTTATTGCTGTCGATGAAACTAACCTTCCCACAATCCCCTTCTCCCGTCACGACTGGATGATTTTATCAAGAAGTCGCGATGTGTGCATTACCTTAATAAATGTTTTTTTTTTTTCACTCACCTCAGAGTGAGTCTTAAAGCCGAATCACACTCCTCATGCATCATACAGAAGACATGGCAGGCAGTTCGCTGCGGACACTATCTCAAAATTACATGCGGACACGCCTGAGCCAAGTTCCCAAGGATGTTCGCTCTATTCCTTGAAAACCCTGCAACGCGTCTTAAGCAGTAGTCCCGGTTGGTTGTTGCAGTCGTGGTCAGAGGAAACGCATCCGACCCACAACCTAAAATAACCAGAATTAGAAAAAAAGAAGAAGAAAAGTAAATAGAACCATAGAATGTTTTAGGGCGCAAACGAGCTGGTGACGATTAAACATGATGATCTATATCCCTGAGACTCGGGAAAAAGACGACGACGATGAAGGAGAGGAAGAACAGGAGTCTTAATTTAGACTCCTGAATTCTTCCCTCCTTCATCGTCGTCTTTCTCCCTAGTCTCAAGGTTATAGTTCATCATATAGAACCATAGTTGTTCGCCAATCCAATAAAAATAAAGGCTTTAGGAAACAGCAACAACATGTTAAACTGCCTCGCGGCAGCTTTGTTATCCATACTTGCTGTTCACCCCAACACGAAAAGCAAGTTTAAAATACCTAAATAATGTACAGGGTGTCACAAAAAAAAAAACCCATTATTTTTTACCGTAAAAATAAACTAGGCATCGCCGAACGCTCATTCTCCGCCCAAAGGTAGCTCTAGAGGTCACAACCAGATGCCAAAGTTTCAGCCCGATTCGATACCTTATTCAAAAGTTATAAGCGATTTTCTGAAAATTTCTATGGGAAAATGGAGCCCATTTTCGCTCGTTTTCGGTTTCTGGTGCCATAGAGCCCCATGTATTCGAGAACTCCGTCGGCCGCCATTTTCCCATTGAAATTTTCAGAAAATCACTTATAACTTTTGATTAAGTTATCGGATCGAGCTGAAACTTTGCCATCTGGTTGTGACCTCTAGCGCTACCTTTGGGCGGAGAATGAGCGTTCGGCGATGCCTAGTTTATTTTTGCGTTAAAAGAATGTGTAACTTTTTTTTGTGACACCCTGTATTTGTCAGATAGAAAGAGAGAGAGAGAGAAACGCTGCTTTTGGTGTTTGAGACTCATACGTAAGTATCCTAACGCACCACATGAAGGTTAAAACGTTGGGAGCCTTCGCGAGAATCCGACCCCCTTTTGTTTTACTCCGGCTTTCGAAGTGAAAACGAATGTCGATGGCGTCGATTTCTTCGAAGTCGCCAATGCGGTGCACAGTCTGGCAGTCTGCAAGCTCGCTCACGAACGATAACAAGACCGCGCGCGCATGCACAGGAGACGCACCGGTCGCGCTTGCATATATATCTTCCACGGCCTCTTGGCTCGCCCCGCGCACGGTGCTCTCACGGCCATCCCGATACAATCGCGAGGTGGCGATTTCCTCCCCTTCCAAACTCTCTTTAATTCTCGGCGAGCGGAAAATTGAATGGGCACGGCGGCCACGCTCGGCCGACCGGGCACCGCCTTGCGATACCCGTTGGCACGCTCGTCCACTTTGCGAGCCACCGGCAGCAAGAAGAAGAAGAACGTCGGCGGAAGGTGCAAGTGGATCGGCGACTGTATACCGCGGTCGTCGTGCGTATGCCCCTGGATCCGTTGGACCTCCTTGAGATTGGGGTTCTTGTTTTCTGGTTAGGGCTGGTTGCGAACGACATTGCAGATGGCGACGACGAGCCGTTTGCTTCTCACTAGAGCCGCGGAGGGTCAGTCTGCTCACACACACCATGCTAAGGACACTGTGTTCGCCGCAGGCATGATGACGCGCACACGTCTCAAACATGTTTCAAGTATGTTTGCTTCATAAAAATGTACGCTTCGAACATGAGTACAGACAGTGCTTGTATACGAACAATGCGAGAGGACCGTCATACAAGGAAGGAACGTTTAAAGAGTAGGACGTTTTTAGGGAACCGTTTTCGCTCATCCGATACGGTACACGATGGGCCCTCCGGTACGAACTGCGCATGCGCTACCGCAGAATACTCGCACATGCGCAGTTCGAACCGGAGGGCCCATCTTACCGTATCGGACGTGCAAAACAGGTTCCCTAAAACTCTCTGGTGTCTGCAGACTATTTTGTACGAGGTCTGGGCAGTGTGACCTTAAAGGAATGGAAGGAACTGGTAGATAACGAGAGCGGGAATAGTAAGATGCTGATGATGGTGATAAGAATTTATTCGCGTTCCCAATAGCCATCCGAGGCTTCGGCGTTGACGCACCAGAGTAGGAACATTTTATTTATAGCCAACCTATCTGTCTGTTTTCTTGGAGGGCCCAAGGAAAACCTTGCGGTCTCGGTGGTGATGCGCTTAGCCAAGACAATTACAGAAATTGAAGGAGTCGCGAAGCAGGATCAAAGTCCACGATGCATATCTCTGAGAAATATAGATCAACAGGCAGTTATGGCAAGTAATACTGCTACGGCGTGTAATGTACTACTTGCGTGCAGAATATGCGTTGATGACAGTGCAGGTTCGTTCAGGTGTAAAAAAGTCGAATCCGCTGATTATCCAGGAATTGAATTGTAATAGGTGCACACGAGCGTAGAAAGCCAGCCCATCCTGCGTTTTCCTGTTAATCCCCGCATATATATCCCGGTTCCAGTTCGCACTAGCGAACTGGAAGCGGGATAATTGATTCTGGAAGCAAATTGGGTCATTCCATGTCAAACGTCCCAGACGTTGCGCTCGACCCCTTCCGATTTCTAAAAAAAAATTCATGGCCTTTTGTCCCAATGTCTGTAGCCATGCCCTGAAATATTTTTGGCGAAAAAAATTTTTGATGACGTGAGCGCGGTTTGAACTTTTAAAAACAGCGTGAAACTAGGCATCACTCAATAATTGATGAAAAATCAGCTTTTTAGTGAAACACCTAGCAATATTTTTTCTTAAATTTGCACGGCTTTCGACTCACAATGTGGTTGGGCTTGTGAAGTTTTGTTTAATTTAAATATTTTTTAAAACACTACAAAAATTTGAAAATTTTAACATTTTTGTTATTTTATTAAAAAATATCTAACTGCTCCCAGGACTTGATATAACTATTTACCGGCTGCCCTGCAGGTATATAATCTATAAAAAAAATTTAAAACCGCTCAATGAAATATCTTGCAGTAAACAAAAATCCTGAAGTTGCAAAAAAGTGCGTTTTGACGCATAAACAGCCGCTTATTTCACCCTGAGGTGGTCCAAGTAAAAATACAAAATATGGTGCGTTTGGAAGAACAATCGATAATCTTTTGATTCTGAAAGTTTAATCAAAGTAATTTTTGTTTAAAGCGAAAAAACAATTTTTGAAGTTGAGCTCTCGCACCACAATTCACGTCGCTTCTTAACGCCTCTTCGCCGCACAGCACGCCACCTGCGACGATACCTGGCGCGATTAGGTCCAAAGAAAGAACGGAGTTTTCTCCCGCTTCCCCTTGTCCGTCTTTCCGGCTGCAAGGGAAGAAACGGCGGGTATCGTGTAATAATCGTAGGTGCCGCCAGCGCGTAGCGTTAGCAGGCCCGTTGTGCCATTTGTACCCGAGGGCGGCTCGAAACGCGATGCGTAAACGACGGGCGGCATCAAGTGACCAGGACTTCTCCATGCCATGTCATAGGTCCCACGGCCACCTCCGATTCCTAAAATAAAATTGATGGCTCTTCACCGTAACGTTTGTGGTGCCTCTCTAACACATTTTTATGACGAAAAACAAATTTCATGGGGTGATGGCGGTTTGAACTAGTTAAAGGGGGATGAAACTACGAGTCATTCAATAATTGATGAAAAGTAAGATTTTTTTTACGGAACACCGGAATATTTTTGCCTAAAAACCCTACGGTATTTGGACTGCTATGTAATAAGGATCATGGTCATGGAATTTGGTATGCTGGAAGCAGCTTTAAAAAAATAAGGAATATATGAGAATTTTAGCATATTTTTAGTTTTGTTACAAACTATGGCTTTGCTGCATGAGACTGTAAATACTCTTATTGACAGCCCTGTAGGTATACTGTACACAAAAAAGGTTTCAGGCCATAAAACTAAATATCTTGCAGAAAAAAAAAACTAAATTTGTGCAAAATTGCGTTTTGCCGTTTAAAGAACCGTCAATTCTGCCTTGAGGTGGCCCAAAGAAAAATAGGTAACATGGTGACTTCTACAAAAGAGTTTATTTCCTTTTGTTCTTGAAAGCTTAATTAAAGTAATTTTGTTGTAAAGATGGAAAAAAAACATTTTGAAGTTGAGCTTTTGCGCCGCAACCTGGCGTCGTTCCTTGCGTCTCTTCCCTGCACAGCACGCCACCGTCGAGCCCGGCAAAGCGTGCGACGGTGTCACGGTGTGCGCACGCAGGTAGAAAGCAGGACCTCGAGTTGTCGGGTACATCTTGGTGGGAAGAGGTTTTTTTCTACTCTTGTTGCTTTATGGTGTGAGCAGGCTCATTACTAGCGCCACCTGCCGACATCTTGTTCACAAAGCCAAGCCTGGCCCAACCAGGGGACTCGAGACGACGCTCCCGCCATGCCATGTTGCCGCCATAACCGCCGTATTAGTTCGCTATCGTTATTAAACCCTTTTAACTAACGTTTAACTCTGCCTCTGTCATCCGTACCCTCACATTTGGCGCAGTCGACATGTCAAGGAGCCTGGATGCCACTCGCCCGCCCGCACCGCCTGCCTAACTCGCTTGAAGAGCGAGTCCGCATCTTTTGTTTCGCCCGCCCGCCCGTCCGCCATGCCTCTTGTCAATTGGGCCGAAGCCACACCAAACGACCTCGCCGGCTTTACGGCAGAGTACCTTCGCGACGAGTTGTCTCGTCGCAAACTTGACGTCGCCGGATCCAAGGAGGAAATCATCCACCGCCTCCTGGACGACATCGCCCGAAGCCCCCCGCCACCGCCATCAACCCTGCCTCTTCCCGACTCGGCGCCGCCGCAGAAGGCCCGCAAGAGTCATCGCCTCTCCCGAATCTCGACCCGGCGCAGTCCACGCAGCTACTGACAAGCTTGCTGCAGCAGTTCCTGACCGTGTCTCAACGTGCGCCAGCCCCTGTGCAGGTGACTACCCTGCCGGACTTGTCCGCGTCGCTTCCAACTTTTAGCGGCGATGGAGGTATTTCGGCCCGCCACTGGATCGAGGAGCTGGAGCGAACTCAGGGACTGGCTTCTTGGGAGCCCTCGACACTTCTCGCAGTCGCTCTCGGCAAGCTTCGAGGCCCAGCCGCTAACTGGAAAGCTGTTTCTGGACGCCAGTGCCTAACTTGGGACAGCTTTAAGGCCGCCTTCCAGGCGCAGTTCGGTGATCGCCTCACGCTTCTACAGTGGCAGCACAAGGTCACCGCTCTGGTGCAGTCGCCTGGAGAGAGCCTCGTCAACTATTCCCTAGCAAAGCTGAAACTCATCTCGAAATGCCCCGTCGTGCTGACTGATGCTCAGCGCATAGAGTATGCTGTTCAAGGCATCAACGACGAACATCTAGCGACATCCATCACAGCGCAGTGCCCTGCGACGGTCACTGCATACATGGACATTGTAACACGACTCGACCAGACCTTAAGCCATTCTCATCTAAGATCAAACCGCACGGAGGCTGCAAGCGCAAGGCCACCAGTTGCCAAACCACATGCAACGCCTTCCTCTACTGCAACCTTCAAATAGAGCTGACCGTGTGCCTGCCGTACCACAGCGCATATCGTCTCTTTCAGAAGAACAACAGGAGGCACGATACCTTGCCATCACATCAAAACATGGAGCTCCCGCCCATCGCCCCGGCCAAGACTTGAGCAAGGCTGTGTGCTATAATTGCCGGCAGCTGGGTCACCTCTCCGCCAAGTGCACCGCTGCAAGGACCCCACGTAATCAGCAGCCAGCCAGCTTCAAGACCAATGCCCCTGCCATGTCCTGCCTGCAGAACTCTGAGCCACCTGAGGGCTCAATGGTCCAGTGTGCGGTAGTCCAAGCCGACGTCCCAACAATCGGCAAGGTTGACGCTTTCCCTGACAGTGGGTCTAAGTTGACCATACTGTCGCAAGAGCTCATCGGAACCTTGAGCTTGCTACCATGGACAAAGCCACCCATTGCCGTCGTTGGTGGCAGCACAGTTATACCAGCTGGTACTCTGTGCACCCGCATCTCCGTCGGTCCCATCTCCGCCGTGGTGGAGGTGATGGTACTTGCGCGCAACCCCCTGCCTCTGATCCTCGGAGAGGACTGGTTCGAAGCAGCACATGCAGAACTTGTTGTGAGGCCGCCTAATCCAACTGAGATTCGCCACCCCAGCTCGGGTGCCGTCTTGTTGTGCCAGGAGAAGGTGTTGCCAAGAATGTCAAACGCTGTCCTTCTCCACACCCTGACTTTTTCCCCTTTCGCACCGACAACCCCTTCGACGGGGGTCTCCAACTTGAGCCTCTCCCAGATGACAACCAGCCCTTGTGGCTGGCTCTGGCATGCCATGAAGGATCGCCCCAGCCAGAGCGTGATCCTCCAAAGACATCTAGCCCAAACAGTTTCGAGAGCAACAAGACAAGCTCCATTCTAAGCGACGCCCAAATTGGCACAGAGCTACAACCAGAAGAGTCTACTGCGATTCAAAATGTCCTGCAGCAACACATTGCTCTCTTTGCTACAGATGACAACGACTTGGGACTCTATGAAGGAGCACAGCACGCCATTGACCTCGTTCCAGACTGACTGTCACCTTACAGTCGGCAACCGTATCGGTATGCTGCTGATGACCGACAGTTCATTGAGCAGCAAACTGAAGAGCTCCTGAGGAAGGGCATCATAGTGCCTTCTTCCAGCCCTTGGGCCTTCCCCGTGGTCATTGTTTCTCGTGGAAGCAAGAAACGACTGTGTGTGAACTACATTCCACTTAACAAGCAGACAGTCAGTGTCGCTCAGCCGCTTCCCCGTGCCGAGGACATTATGGACGACATAGCAGGTTGCTCGCTGTTCGCCTGCCTTGACCCGAGGTTTGCCTACTGGCAAATACGAGTGCGCCCGGAAGACCAGCTCAAGACGTCTTTCATTACGCATCGTGGCACGTTCCAGTGGACAAGAATGCCATTTGGACTCAAAAATGCCCCTGCCACATTTCAAAAAGCCATGCAAGCAGTCTTCGAGCAGCTTCGATCCCGACACCCCAAGTGTGGAGTTCGAGTGTATCTGGACGATGTCCTGCTCTTTGCCACCAATTTTCACGAGTTCATCATCGACTTGCTCGAAGAAGTCCTCGCACTGCTACAGACAAGTGGATTTAAAGTTTCGCTGAGCTAAGTGCCGGTTCGCTGTACCATCATTGACGTTCCTGGGCTACGTCCTCTCCAAGGAAGGGAAACGACCTAACCCAGCAAAAGTGGAAGCCATCCTGAAGATACCCACACCGACAACTGCCAAGTCTCTCCTGTCCTGGTTGCAGACTGCAAACTTTTACCGACGTTTTATCCCCGAGTTCTCCAAGGTTTCGGCTCCTCTCCAGACCATCATCAGGACTGGAACCTTTAAGTGGACCCCTGCTTGTGAATCTTCATTTCAAGCTCTCCGCCAAGCGCTTACCTCTGCTCCTGTTCTTGGGCATTTTGATCCTTCAGCGCTGACTACGGTGACCACGGATGCATCAGCTGTGGCACTTGGTGCTGTCCTTTCACAACTCCAGGATGGCAACGAGGTGGTCATTGAGTATGCTAGCAGAGCTTTGTCAGCCACCGAAAAGAACTTGCACAGCAACATTTGGGAATGCTTGGCTGTACATTGGGCTATCTCCCAGAAGTTCCGCCACTACCTCCTCAACCAGAAGTTTTGCTTACTGACCGATAATTGGTCAGTCGCCTGCCTGACGGCAAACTTCAAGCCGTCACGTCGCTTTACGGGAATGCTCATGGACCTTGTGGAGTTTGATTTCACTGTGCAACACAAACCAGGCAAACAAAATGTTGTTGCAGACATGCTGTCACGTCTTGCCTGTGCCACTGTGGAGCCCATGGTGACCTTGCGCCAACTTCAGCAAGAAGACGAGGAGTGCCTTGCCCTACACCAGAGACTACTGACCGATGATGAAGCAAAGCAAGACTTCGTCGTCATCGATGACATCCTCTACCGTCGCAAGCATCGAAACGTGAACACAATTGTTGTGCCCCACAAGTTGCGTCAGTCTGTGCTTGAGCTGACTCACGATAACAGCGGCCACATGGATGCAAAGCGCACACTGAAGAAACTGCAGGACCGCTATTGGTGGCCACGAATGACCTCAACAGTGACCCAGTACGTTGACGGATGCCAAACATGCCAGGTCAACAACCGCCCTACCACACGCAACGTTGGAAGGATGGGCTTCATGCCAACAACCGAAGTCCCCTTCAGCACTATTGCACTGGACCACGTTACAATGCCTCTAAGCGACGGTGGCAAGTACATTCTGAACGTTATAGACTTTGCCACTCGTTTCATTGTGCCAGGTGCCGTCTCAACAACTTGCACCAAAGAAGTGATTCAACACTTGTACACCGTCTTCTACCACTACGGTGTGCCCGATGACTGCCTGTCTGACCATGGTCGTGCGTTTGAGTCCTGCAAATTCACACAATTTTTGGCTCTTCACGGTATTCGACAACACTTCTCGGTAGCTTACCAGCGGCAAGCAATGGGCTCGTCGAGAGAAGTAACGCAACGCTCGTCTCGGTGCTGAGAAAGATGTGCAATGCAGAGACATCACGTTGGGAAGAGAAACTAAGCGCCGCAGCCTTCGCTGTGAACACAGCCGTTAATGCAACTTTACAGTTTTCTCATATTGAGTTGCTGCACGGATATGTGCCCAAACTACCCATGGAGAAGTTCCGGCGTCTTGGAACCACCACCCTAGAAGCAAGACTTCTAGACCTTTCAGAACGCCACAGCGAAGCGCAACAGAATTCTGAGCAAGCTCAGCAACAACGGAAACGTCGCTACGACAAGAGTCATCGCCATGTCACCTTTCAACTAGGCCAGTATGTATGGCTACGACGTCAAGAACCAATCACAGATGGCACGACAAAACTTGCTCCAACCTGCAAGGGACCTTATCAAATCATCGCACAGAAGACTCCAGTCACCTATGAGATCCGCCGTATTACTAATCCAGCCGACAATCTCATCAAGAGACGAGAGAGTGGCGCACTCCAGCCAGCTCAAAGTATTCCGTCCTGCATACGTTGACCCTACCCTCCTTTCCCATCTGCGAACCCGGACCGACAGCCAGTGCCAAAGCAGAACCTGTAACAACTGGACCGACAGCCAGTGCCGAAGCAGAACCCGTAACAACCGGACCAACACCCTGTGTCAACACAGAACTTGCAACCCCCGGTCCAGGCTCAAGGACCCAACGAGTTCGACGCCTGCCCAACTACTTGACAGATTACGACCTTTCTGAATGAAAGCTTCGGGACCAAAGGGCCTTGGTCGTATTAAGAGGGAGTCGGATGTGAGCAGGCTCATTACTAGCGCCACCTGCCGACGTCTTGCTGTTTGTTCACAAAGCCAAGCCTGGCCCAACCAGGGGACACTGGACGACGCTCCCGCCGCGCGCATGTTGCCGCCACAACCGCCGTGTTAGTTCGCTATCGTTCGTAGAAACGCGCATACAGCAACGATTTGACTCTGCCCTCTGTGATCCTTACCCTCACAATGGCTTGCTATTCTCGTGACCGTTTTGCGCGGCTGCGTCCTCACTGCGGACTCCCACTGTCTTGATATCAACAGTATGCCCAGCGCTGCCGGGTGAAGGCATCGGCTAGTAAGCTAGCTGTTTCTTATGGCCGATTCACACGACGGACTGATCCGCGGACGGATTGATCACGTGACAACATGTCCGCGGATCGTCCGTCTCCCAAGCGCATCCACACGAGGGACACGACGAGCAGACGCCAGCGAGGACGGACCGAACCTGTTCGCCACCCCACAGTGCCGCGAAACTCCAACATCGCACCGTGGCACCGTTGTCCAAGAGAGAAATCTACCTTTGCTACCGCGATAATAAATCGTACGCCGCTGTTAAGTACAGATCGAGACAAAACACCGTGATAGGCTTCGCGCGAAGCGCCACAAGCTTTACTGACCCAAAGCATGAGAGTGACACAGGCGATGGTCCTGCTCGAGAAGGGTTCCGCGTAGAAGCGACGAAGTTCTGGGCTCGCGGAGGGGCGTTCGAAGATGCCTTCACGCACTCCGCGCTCGTGCACAACACCACAGGCGGCTTTGACAACACTCAAGTACACCACAGCCACAAGAGAGGTCTTGCTCGGTGAAATCCTGATTGGACGTGCAAGTATTTTCGCGGCGTGCTAGACGAGTTTTGACGGGAGCTTCTTGACGCGGACCCGGAGGAGTACCGGAACCTGCGTCGCGTCAGCCAGACAAGTTTCTGCAGTTTCTTTCACACGTGAAACCAAGAAACGCGCGACAAAATGAACCAGCGAACGAACAACACACAACGATGCGCCATTTTTGTTTTCATCGCCCAGAAACAAAACAAAAAAAGAGAAAACAATGTACCGTTGCCAGACTAAACGCTTTTCAAGTCGATCTCCCGCTAAAAGTCCGCGAGTGAAAAAGGCGCTCGACTTTATCAGTCCGCGCGTCCGCGGACGAGGCGCGGATCGCAGGAATCGGTGACGTGCCGGTCACGTGGTACACGGTCCGCGGACGAAAATCGCGATTCGGTCCGTCGTGTGAATCGGCTATTACGCACATGGCAATCACTCTCTTCTCGACGTCAGGACAGATGTAGACAGCAACACAAAAGCCTCTTGAACGGGCAATCTTATACGACGAGGCGATGTGGTGTTTAACGAATGCGCGCAGTTGGAGGCTCACGCCTCGTTTGTGTTTAAATCGGATTTGAAACGGCAAATTCTTGCGTCGCTGAATAGTTCCGCTTTTCACCGCAGTATGCGTGACAGCTGAGATTTCGCGGCGATATTATATTGCGTTTCCCTTTAGGAGAAGTCCACGTCAACTGATGCCGCCAGTATTAGGCATCGCGTTTCGAGCCGCCCTCGGGTACAAAGGGCACAACGGGCCTGCTATTGCTCCGCGTTGACGGCACCTACGATTATTACACGATACCCGCCGTTTCTTCCCTTGCAGCCGGAAAAGACGGACAAGGGGAACTGGCAGAAAACTCCGTTCTTTCTTTAAACCTAAGGCCCGTTCACACTCTTGGACCGACTTCGACCGAGAGAGACCAGATCTGTTAAAACTTCTTAAAATTTCATTTCTGGCGCCATCTATGCGGTGATCGTGCGAACTGCATTTCACCAAAAGCGACGGTTTTGCGGCATTTTCAGTTCGAATGTGCGTAATACCTGGAGAAGGCAGCGTTATAACGTTTCCAAAAGTTTTCAGGCCAAGAAGAAAGGATAATGCGGGAGAAATAAAAAATATGCCGGATTGTCAAGTTTACACTGCAACCCGATAGATGGCGCCCCTGTGTCCTCTGGTTTAAGAGGTTGTAAGGAACCAAGATTTAGGAGAGTCGTAAGAGTGTGAACGGGCCTTAATCGTGTCAGCTATCGTCGCAGGTGGCGTGCTGTGCGGCGAAGAGGCGTTAGAAGCGACGTGGGTTGTGGTGCGAGAGCTCAAATTCAAAAATTGTTTTTTCGCTTTAAACAAAAAATACTTTGATTAAACTTTCAAAATCAAAAGATTATCGATTTTTCTTCCAAACGTATTATATTTTGTATTTTTACTTGAACCACCTCAGGGTGAAACAAGCGGCTGTTTATGCGTCAAAATGCACTTTTTGCCAACTCAGGATTTTTGTTTACTGCGAGATATTTAACTCAGCGGTTTTAAACATTTTTTTTAGATTATATACCTGCAGGGCAGCCGGAAAATAGTTATATCAAGTCCTGGGAGCAGTTAGATATTTTTTAATAAAATAACAAAAATGTTAAAATTTTCAAATTTTTGTAGTGTTTTAAAAAATATTTAAATTAAACATAACTTCACAAGCCCAACCACATTGTGAGTCGAAAGCCGTACAAATTTAAGAAAAAATATTACTAGGTTTTTTACTAAAAAGCTGATTTTCCATCAATTATTGAGTGATGCCTAGTTTCACGCTGTTTCTAAAAGTTCAAACCGCGCTCACGTCATCAAAACTTTTTTCGCCAAAAATATTTTAGGGCATGGCTACAAACATTGGGGCAAAATGCCATGAATTTTTTTTTAGAAATCGGAAGGGGTCGAGCGCAACGTCTGGAACGTTTGACATGGAATGACCCAATTACAACGCACTAGTGAGTATTAGCTTGTTATGGATCTTTGCGTAAAAGTAGTTTTACAATAGTGGCTGGTACCTCCGTTGTAGATGGACAGGTGCGGTGGCTAATCATGGGTTTTCCAACGTCCATTATTCATGACTCATGACACGAATACACTGGTAGAAACTATAGCAGATTGTAGTGTAAATCGAGATCGGCAAGAGTTGTCTCACAGCGCTGAACAAAAGTTCCTTCGGTACAAGGGTTGTTTATACAAGAACAAGAAACAGAAAGACAGAACAGAAGGAGTTAAATTCGATGCAGGGGCATTCAAACCACGGGAGATTAGTCCGCCTTAACCTGAAAAATGAGACAGCGAAATTGGACTTAAAGATAAGGAGATAGGCTTAGTCGAAAGATAAGGAGGAGCTTAGTCATAGCGGAAGGGCGATTGTCGATGAAGAGAGCATCGCAAGCGAGTTCAATTACTTTTTTTCTTCTGTGTACACAGTCGACAACTCTGTTTTGCCGTCATTTACTTATAACAATTGTGGGATCGGTGACTTAGTGGTCTCAGCAGAAGGTATTTTCGACAGTCTTTTGCGATTAGACATTAGGAAGTCGTGCGGCCCGGACGAAATTCCTAATGCTTTTTTACATAAGTATGCTGAATGGTGTTCCAAGTTTCTTTTTTGGATTTACTTTTGCAGTTTAAAAACGGGTGAGGTGCCACTAGACTGGAAAGTAGCTAAGGTAGTGCCCATATATAAGAGTGGCGATAAAAAGGGTGTTTGCAACTATAGACCAGTGTCGCTTTTAAGTACGTGTAGCAAAGTCCTCGAACATTTTATTTTTAAGCATATCATAACTTTCCTAGAATCAGAAGCGTTCTTAGTTGATGAACAGCACGGGTTCCGACGAGGATACTCGACAGTGACTCAACTTCTTCACACGATCCACAACTTTGCCTCAGCCATCGACAATGACGGTCAGGTTGACACTATTTTTCTAGATTTAGCTAAGGCGTTCGATAGAGTTTCGCATAGGAAGTTATTACATAAGCTGAAGCAAGTACTTGGCAATGAATGTCTCATGAGGTGGCTGGATTCTTATCTCACGAACCGTAAACAGTTTGTTTGTGTGGGCAAGGCTGAATCCACTGAGTTACCTGTTCTTTCTGGAGTACCTCAGGGCTCGGTGCTGGTGCTTGGTCCGCTGCTGTTTTTAGTTTTTATAAACGACCTGCGAGTAGATAAGCCCTCTATACAGTGTCGTTTTTTCGCTGATGACTGTGTATTATTTTCCCGGATATCTAGCGTGTCGGATCAAAAATGTTTAGATGACAGCGTTAAATTTATTTTTTCATGGTGTCAGAAGTGGCAAATGACTTTGAATGTTAAGAAGTGTGTGCAAATGTCTATAACGCTGAAAAAGGTTCCCCTGTTCTTTTCCTATACCATTGACTCAAACGCTTTACAAGTAGTTAATGAGTATAAGTACCTAGGTGTTACAATTACGTCAAACTTAAGTTGGGCTCATCACATTGGGCAGGTTATTGCAAAAGCGTCCAGTAAATTGTGGTCGTTACGAAGGACTATGACCCACTGTACTTCTGAGACGAAGCTCACGGCGTATAAATCTCTAATCCGGCCTCTGCTGGAATATGCTGATATATTATGGGACCCTTATTCACAATCACAAGTTGATCAGTTAGAAAGCATTAAAAAAAATCTCTTAGATTCATTTATAATTCGTACGGCAAAGATTCACATGTGACACCGTTGTATGCAGCATCCGGTCTAACCGAGTTATCACGTAGAAGGAAATTAAAACGTTTGAAATTTTTTCATAACATAATATATGATAAAGTTGCTTTGAAGTTTGATAAGTATCTGCAGTATAATGATAGCCGTGATACAAGGCAGAAACATGAAAAACTACTCCGTGAGTTCCGTTGCAAGAAAGATGTTTTTAAACATTCATTTTTTCCTCGAACCGTGTGCGAGTGGAATGCGTTGCCCCACAGCGTGACAGCTATTGTTTCTGCTGCTTCGTTTGCTAGTACAATCGATGATCTTTTCTTTGTTGCCAATGAATAAGTTACCTGTTTGTTTTATTTCCATGCCTGTATGTACGCGAACTAGGATTCCCTGACGTTATATTTCCACCACCATGCCTTGGCCCTCAAAAGTTGGCCGGCAGTATCCTCAAATAAATAAAATAAATAAATATCATTGACGTACTAACTGAATTAGTAAACTTTCACACCCAAAAATTAGGTCACAAAAACAAACGAAAACCTGGCGTGGCATCGATGATGGTTGAACGAATACTCGTACGCCTTGTACACAGACACCGTGGATTGTGACGATGATGGGAACAGAGTGTCTGGAAGACCGTGGGATGTTGACTTCCGACAGTGATTACGTGCCCGTTGCCATCGTAGTGGGTAGACGGTGTTCAAAACTCGGCATGTCACCCTGCTCTGGTGGCGCCCGCCGACGTCGCCGGAGCGGTCGTCCATCACCGCGATGTGTCCGAGGGACCGGGCTCGTCCGAACGACCGCCGTGTAAGTAGGTGATCTCTTTAGGAGGCTCGAGTCCTTGGACAACCACACCACACGGTTGCAGGTTTCCCTTCATGCGGAGCACGTTTTCGTAACCCCGTGCAAACAAGTAAAGCAAACATTACGGCTCATTTTGCAACGGCTAAAAGCATGCATCACATGCTTTTAGCAGAAACTTGTAGATGTGCTAGAGCCTAGACGCGTCTCCGTCTCTGCTGGAAGCAAAGTTCGGCTTAAACATTGACACATTGATTCAAAGCAAATCTAAAGCGCATCGACCAAAAGCAAATCTAATGCACATTACTAAAAGGAAATCTCTTAAAGCGCATTAGCTAAAAGCAAATCTCCTAAGGAATATCGACTAAAAGCAAATCTCCCAAATCACATCCTTCAAACACGCAATAGCTGCTACAATCAATCGCAGCACACTCAGTCTGGTCATTTGCCATTAATTTTACTGATACATATTGGTCTAACCAACTAGCTTCCGAGTCCGTACAAATAAGTAACTCGTAAAACTGATGAGGCATTTTCTCACTTCCCTTTACTGTCGCATTTCTGTCACGAAACAACTTAGCAGACGTGTCCCTCCTTCCGCAAACACGTCTGCTATTACGGACGCGGTTTCGGTTTGAGGAAGGAGGGAGTTGTCAGAACGCGTGTAAAGAAGGAGACTTGGCGCCTGTGTAGTTTTTCTTTTCTTTCATTATTTGTTGGCCTAGGCGGAATCTAGTCGGCTGGAGAGAACTGGGTCAGTGTCAGCGGGCGACCCTTTATGTCGGCGATAATCGCCTCCAAGTCGGCGGTTTCCCGCTTCTTTTTCCTGCTGGCTTTCCTCTCTCTACTCGACTTTCGCTTTAGGTTTTTGTTCCGGTTTCGATCTCTCTCTTTCTTTCCACCCTTTTTTTCTCGAACCCAACCACACCCTCAGCATCCGCCGCCGTCGACTCCCGCCGTAAAAATGGCGCAATATGATTGTGTTTTATATGGATTCGTTTCTTCGCTTTATTCTGATCCGTTTTCTTTATCTGTATGTCGCCGCGTTCCGTACTTTCACGGTTGGTGCCGGTAAGCAACGAATGTGAGAAGAATGTCCAACCGCTTTTTAACGGAACCCCTAATCCCCAAAAATTGTCCGTCCGTAGATTTCTCTGCAAAATTTAGCGAGAAAATTGACGTCACGATTTGAAACCATGACGTCATGTCACGGGGTCACCAACGGTATTGGATTAGCTCAGTTACGAAACTGCTCATGGACGCTGCTTCCACGAGCAGTTACCTCATCCCCCCCCTCCCCCATCCTTTCCCCCACGGCTCACCTCCCGTCGTTCGACGCGCCGTGTTTCATTGTACTCTATGGTGCTCTATGGAATACACAGTTTTGAAACGAAAATCTATAGATGTATAAATGTTTCAAAAGCCGGGACATCATGATGATACAAACTACACCGACTTGACATAACACAAATAACAATTTAGTCAGACGCTTTGTTTCCCTTACCGGAAACCTCATCAGGGAAGCCAAGATGGCCCTTCAAACAAACCAGAGCGTTCTACAAAAGAAAGAAAAAAAATAGTTGGCGCTTCTAACGACGGGAGGCGGACTGAAGGGAGTGAAAAAGGGGGGGGGGGGTGTATTACCTTCAGCGGGAGTTCCGCAAGCTAGAAAAGTTGGTGGGCACGACGCGTGACGTCACGACCGTGAGGTCACGTGACGTCAATAGCGGGGAAATAAATCAACACTTAACGATAAAAGTAAGAAAAAATAAACAACGCGGGCAAGCTGGTGAGTTAATTTTATTATGAAAAACCGGAGACTGCCATCGAGTGTGTGCCTGTCCGGTTTTTTTGCTTTGTCTGTTTCCAGTCTTGGGTTTTTCATTATGGCGTACATTCCTGTTCACTCCCCGAAGCGACTGTTTCATGTTTCCTGAACAAATTTAACCGACCGCTCTTCAAATACTGCACGTACTCCATGCATTATAGATATAATTTATGGAGCTTTGGAGAAAAAGGTTGCTGCACCGTTTGCCGAATCTGGTGTTGGTGTTGGCGTCTGATTGCGGGCAGTAGGCCAGCGGGAATTTGTGCCAAAGCGATATATATATGTTAGGGCAGACAAAGAGAAGTTTATAACAGATGAATAAAAATGTGGATATTGTTTTTTGAAGCGAAATTCAAAGATGTGTTTTGCAAGCGCACTGAAGGATACTCCAAGATGAGACAGATGCGGCCTTCTTAAACCCAATCAAACAATGTAACAAAACAACAACAAAAAAGGAAGGGGATTAGTAAATATGTTTCAGCCGCTATTTGAGCCCGAGTGATTTTTCTAGCGTATATAACGGTACAGGGTCATTTATTCCGCTACGCCGTCGACCGTCAATATTTAGATGACCTTTAGAATCAGCTTCTGCATGGACCCTCTGAGTTGTAAATTTCCATATAGATGTATATCAGGGCTGGACTATCTTTCAAGGATTCAACGTGTGCGGTGAGCCACACGTGCCAAGGGTTGCCAATCATTTTACAAAACCACGCAACGATTGAACAACTTGCTGTCGTCCTGTCCTTCTTACAATTTGTTTTTAAAGACAGACGCAGTAGTATTTCTGAAGGACATATTTCTAAACCCAACAGAGGCGTTTTTTTGTTTGTTTTACAAGGTGCTTTGACATACAAGGGAAGCAATGGTCCTTTTCCACGTAAAGACGGCACCTAGCGGCGGATGTACGAACTTTTGAAAGCAGAATTGTCATCAGCTTCTTCAAAGCAGCGTCTCTGAAAGGAATTTTGACAAGGTTAGAGCTCTAGCGGTACCGGAATGTAGAGATCTCATGCGCTGATATACCCCCGGCATTGACCCTGCTATTTCGCATCTCACAAT
This sequence comes from Ixodes ricinus, assembly GCA_037355805.1. Lineage (NCBI taxonomy): Eukaryota > Metazoa > Arthropoda > Arachnida > Ixodida > Ixodidae > Ixodes > Ixodes ricinus. The sequence goes on from JAZHYW010046638.1 coordinate 64,174, forward strand.
TTCTTCCGAAGCACGTGCAAGCAGGCTTGCAAAACTTGGTGGAGGGAGAGTTTGCGCATGCGCAGAGCTCGTCTCATTAAAGGTCCACCGGTCAACATTGTCACCAGGCCCAAGCAAACATGCCTCTTGTAAACCCCGTTAATACAAGAAGAACAACAACAACAACGACAAGAAGAAGAAGAAGAATTCACGCATGTACACGTGACGGGAGAATCAATGAAAGGACCTGGGGAGCACAAAGAGCTTGTGCCATGTGCTAGAAACTGTGAGGCTGGATTCCACGCGGGGGCTTGTGGCCCCAGAACATCTGTGATTGGATACATTTGGTTTCGGTGTATTCATAAGATAGATAGGAAATGCCTAGAGACCAGGCAAGTTAGTGTAATGGTCAGCATACCTCAATGGTAAGGAGGAGTTCGATTGCCGGCCCCGCCAAAAATATTGTCTTTGGGCAGTTTTCTGAAATTTATTCCACTCGATAATTGCGACTCGTTCCTCTGAACATTTAGACCATTTACATAGGTCCAGGTGCCGTTACTTCCCAGGTGCTTTGTCTCAGCCGTTTCATACCAACAGCATTTTGAACGATACTCTCCACCTTGCTTGGAATAAAACGTTCGTATTGTACTTCGTTTCACCTTAGACCCGAGCGCAGCCGACGTTAAGAGCCGAAGGACCAATAAGGCCACGCCGAAAGTGCAACATCATGCCATTCGCCCGTTCGCTGTCTTTCTTGGCGTGGTCATCCGCCGGCTCATCCAATGGGACGTAGATAGTGCGCCGTGACTTTGGGTGTATAGTCTGTGCGTTGCGGTTGTGCGTCCTTTTGGCTTTGACAGCGCCCGGAGTTGACGTAAAACAAGGTTTGGAAAATGTTTAGACCGCTGGTGTTGTGGTATGATTCCTCCACTTAGAGACTTGGTGTGCAAATACGAGTCGTTCGTTTTGCTGTAGATGCAATAAAAGTATCTACAGAAAACGCAGTTAAAAGTTAATGCACTTTGTACATAGCTGGGATATAGTTACAGTTACCAAGAATTAAAGGTACCTAGGTTTGTACCTTGGGTTTTAAGGCATTGACTTAGTAATTAATTTACTCTTTCTTCTCTTATTTTAGAACAAATTTCAGTTCATCACCCTCCGCTGTCGTTCATCCAAATCATGGCAGCAGTGACTTGTGCATTGCAAGGACTGATAACAATGTAGTGAGAAGATGCCCATCACTCTAGGACACACTTACGGATGTATGGTAGCGAAAAAAGAGGTTACAGCAATATAAATTAGTAAGTGCGAAGATGCCGGCTTTGCAGTTTTTTTAGTACGCGGGTGGACGATGGTGGGAGTTCTTCAATTCCTCTGCACGAGATGAAAGAGAAATGAATGCGATCAGGCAAACAAACAACAAACGTTGCTTGCAGGCGTGCCAAAACCAGATTGTTGGCAACCTTTCAAACGCCTGAGCGTCATTGCAGCTGGTCACAGCAGGACGAAAAAATGTTTATTGGAGAGACGAAGGGGTTAACCACATAATATGATTATCCACAGGACAACAGAACATGCTTGTGAACAAACGGCATAGCTGGAGTTTTTTTGTCGGACTAAGTCAAAACGAGAGACCTAACACACATTAATTAGCGTTCTATAATAAAACACGGGAGATACACTGGCAAAATGAGATTACTTCAAGTTCTCGCCCAAGAAACTCATTGACGGTTTTGTGTATCTTTATTTCGTCTGCTACGATTCGTCACTGTGGTCACACAAGATGTTATAGAGGCTTCGTAGTTCTTGTAAAAGTAGTAGTTTATTGTTTAGGGGAAAAGAGTACAGGATCATGGTCTGTCTCCCAGGAAGGGTCATCTTCGACATCCTGTCTTGGTTGAAGAGAAGTGTAGGTACAATTGAGGAAAGGAAGGGAGATAGGAAGGGATTAATTAGTAATTAAGGTGGCAAGCACGTAGCCCCCCCCCCCCGAAATCTTCCATTTTGCTGGGACCTCCTCTCCCCCTCCCCCTCATACAGCATTTTGTCATGGGCGGGCCCCCCCGAAACAAAATCCTGGCTACGTGTTTGTAAGCTGGTATATGTTGCAGTAAACCGGTGCCTGCTGCCTCCCAACGAACGCATGCACGGATTCGCGACCCAACAGCATTGAGTTCTGCTGGTTTCCGGGTCGCTGTCTCCTCACACCAACCTTGTTGTACCAGCGAAAGTTTTGGTGGCTCAGCAGCTCGACGAGACGCAGAGGTAACAGTAGTTTTTCCTCTAAACTGGAATCTTTGGAACGATGAAGTTCGACACAAATCACGAAGTTGGGGATCCAACGAGGCCCTTCTGCTCTGCCACATAAAACAGTGAAGAGGAGATCGCTCGTTTTTTACAGAACCATTAAAAAAATCTCCAACGAATCTTTCGATAACCGCTCCTTTTTAGCTAACCACATGTAAAAGTTAAGATATGGACATGAAACATTTCGCGAACGTTGCAAGAAGTGGCGCGTTGGGGGGGGGGGGGTTGTTTGTCCCCTCATTTGACCGGAAGTTCGCGGGAACGTAAATAGTCAACAGCGTCTCTTTCCGGCGCTTTCAATAACAGGGTCTATAGACTTTTCCGTCGCTTATCACCCGGGCCAAAAATGCTCAGTCACTGAACTGTAAACGCATGCGCAGCGGCAGATATTCCGCACACCAGAGGAACAGCGCATGCTCAGAGGGCGCTCCACAGCCCAGCAGACAAGGATGGCAGCGAGCAGAAGGCGATTTTTGCAAAGGTCTGTTAACTTAAGTGCGACCTTAGTCGACGCTTCGATTTGACGGAACCAATCAATCAGCGCCAAAGTGCGTCGTCACGGCGCTCGTCGTCTTTGTGCGTTTGCTATATCACCGACTTAACCAATTACACACATTGAATGCGCCATAATCCTGCGCTTTTTTCTCTGCGTGATTGGTTTAGCCGGTGATATAGCAAACTCACAAAGACGACAATCGCCGTGACGATGCACTTTTAATGCTGTTCGATTGGCTCCATCGGATCGTATGCGGAGCCTAAGTTCGTCTGCTCCTTTTGCAGGGTTGGGGTGACGTCAGAACGCCGAGCTCTGATTGGCTCTGATGGAAGGATAGTAAGTAGACTTAATGCTAGCTCCCTGAGGTCTACCCACTACCCTTCGGATCAGAGCCAATCAGAGCTCAGCGTTCTGACGTCACCACGACCCCTGCAAAAGAAGCAGACGAACTTCGCTCCGCATATTGTCGGCTGAGGTGGGACTATAAACAGTTACATAATCGTACCACATGTGACTTGCCTTCCGCAGGAGCGTTTCGATCGAGCGCCATCGGAAAAAATAAATACAGTAAATCGAAAGGTTGTCCGTGTCGGGCCCACGCGTCTTGGAGATCCAGCTGATACCCGGAGGGCCTCCGTCGCGGTCTTTTCCGGAGTCGCGGAATTCCTGGTGTTGCCAAAGGGCCCCGCGGTTCTTTTCGGAGGAATGCCCGCCGGTGAGGTCCTTCTGCTTCGAGGCCGACGCCCCTTGGCGTTTAGCTCCACCTCACCTTGACAGCGCTGTGTATATCCACGGGGACTGTTGTTTCCACCGCGGGACGGCTGTCTTGGGGCCCCGAGTCTCCTGAGAGACACGCCCAAGGTCGGCAACGGCATTTTGCTCCAATCCGCGGCAGCCAAATTCGCCCAGATTGATCAAGAAAGCAAAGGAAAGCAAGACAAAAGGAAGCCCACAAGCAGCCTGTCATTGAAGTGATGCCTGTCCAGTTAGGGGCAGTGTACCACACCTCCTTTTTGTTTGTCCGCTTATTTCTGGGAAACGAAATTACGTGACGTGGTAGGCTCGTATATAAGGCTGGCCTCGCCAAGGGAGCGGTCACTGTGCTTTGTTCGAAGCAGCTGTACTAAACTCAACATGAACGCTCTTGTGAGTACGCTTCGGTGTCTCGTCAGTCTTAGGGATTCGGCGCAGCGGTCGACGCTCGCTGGTTTGTCTTCTCCGGCCCTGGACTTACGCGGCGGATATACGGCGTTAAACTCGGAAACGACCGATTCCGGCCTTTATCTGGATTAACCTTAGGACCTAAAAAAGCTACGCCGGAAGACTCTTCCGGAACTTCTTTAAAAGTTAAGATCGGTGAACCCTAATCCGATCCCTCCTGGAGGAGGAAGAGGATATTTTGAGTTTTAACTTTCGAAAATTCTGTGAGTTTTGTATAAGATTGAGGTTTCGAAGGGTACCGGGACACCTAGTGGGTTTCTTGAAACTCTCTCCAGCTTGTTGTAGCGCTGCAGATATGAACTTATCTGAAACTCGCTAGGTCAGATTTCTGCTTATCCGGATGGTTTTATAAGGGGGTCACACGTGCTCAGCGCTCTTTAAATTTGTCTCTTTTACCAGAATATTTTTACTCTTCGAGATATTTTAACAGAGAATGAGGAGCCTTGCATACACGGGACAGGATTGCAGTAAAGACATGAGCATCGACCAGTAATACATTTCACCATTTTAGAATAGAATTTGAATTCCGAGAAAACTGAAACAAGTAAGGTTCCTAGTTCTAACAGTTTTGTCGTCATCTTTCACTTTTTTTGTAGTTCGCCGTCGCTCTTCTCGGCCTTGTCGCCGCTGCTTCCGCCGGATTCATCGGTGGTTTTGGCCACGGTCATGGTGGTTACGGCCACGGAGGCTTCCTCCACGGTGGCTTCGGCTACGGCGGTCTCGGCTACGGCCACGGCCATGGCCACCACGCCGTCGCCGTCGCTGTCCCTGTTGCCATCAAGGTGCCCAACTACAAGACCGCCCACTACTCCTCCCACGTCAACCACGGCGTGACCGCCTCTGTCCGCGGATACGGACACGGATACGGCCACGGCTACGGCCATGGTGTTGCTCTCCATGGTGGCTTCGGCGGCTACGGACACGGTCACGGTGCCGTCGCTATTGCCGCTCCCATCATTTCTCATGGCTACGGTCACGGCTACGGCCACGGCTACGGCCACTAAAAAGTCTATATGACGTAGCTTGGGTCCTGCCATCTGCTGGAGTTCTTTTCCGAAGCGGTGAGTAGAGCACTTGATTCTTTGTTCGCGTTGTCGACTTGACTAGCATCTAGGTGGCACTGTAAGCACTTCGCATAATTACATTGAGATTGGTTGACTTCTTGATTATTTAAATACGGTCACGATCGGCAACGACTTTATGATGGTGAACACTTGCAAAGTAGTCTGAAAGTAAGAAAACAGTCGGTGCTGTTAGATACGTCCATACTACGAGTAAGATGATGGTATACACATGGGGTATACGTAAAAACGGAAAGATTAAAAATCCTACGTGAACGACGTTCTCAAATTGTTTGACAAATATATGAGACCTTCAACTTAATGAAGGACTTGAGTAAATTGAAATCAAAAGTGTCGGGCGCACGTTTATTTAGGAAGGTATGATCAGAATATCAAAGCTTATATAATTCGTGCAATTCGTTTCATTCAGATTTATGCAGACGAATACCAATATTGTGCAAATCTTTTTGTTGCTTTTTATGTTGCTGAGAGGGATTATCGTATAGTGTGTTGTAGAATGTGATTGGTAGCGTTCGCTTCTGGAAGGACACGCGCAATGGCCACTGCAGCAATTGTCTTCTCTTGTTGTCGGTAGGTTGTGTACTGGAGTATACAAGTTGTGTTACTACAGATATGCCACGCTACTGCCGTCTCAAACTGGCAGCGCGAGTCCTGTTAACAATCTAGTATATTCAGAGTCGAACTGTCCAATCAGGAATTCCATCTCGGGCAATTGAAGTAGTCATAGGCAGCCGGAGGGCCATACGGTATATGGCTAGGTAGAACTGCGTTTATCGTCGCCTGATTGCTTTCTGATTGGTTCAACCGGGTGATGCCGATATCTCATTGGCTAAACCTGGGATTACGAAATTGTCGGGCTGGCCAGGCCCTATGGTTCCTCATCTGTCTTTAACATTGAAATAACATATCTCCAATGTTGCTTCAAGGAGGTACAATGCTAGATGTGTGAAAGAGCATTCGTCGATCCTTCGCCCATTAGACCACAGATTCTCGCTAATGTACTTTGAGGGTCGGATATAATGCGGTTCTTTACAAGCAACGTGTCAGTTTGTAGAAATTATCGTGTGAAGCTTCGGGCATCGACTGTAGCTGAACGGATTGAGTTTTTTTATTTTTTTTATTTAGGGAATTAGTGCTTATCCAGAGTTTGTAGAGACTACCATGTTAAGTCTGGAACCATAGTCTTGTAAAGAATCGAGTGTAGCCGTGTAGAGGAACGCACTGAGTCTTTCTAATTGAGAGATTAATAGCTTAATGTCGTTTTTCGTCTCTCGTTCTTTGCAGGTTCTACCTGCGGCTGTCATGGCGATCAGCGAAGGGAAGCCTCGTCAAACCATCGGCACAGAGGCTGTACAAATTCACGAGTCCTGTACAAATTAGACGACCTAGAACGATTCATACACGCGTCACGGCGCGCCAAAAAGAAACGAAATGAAATAAATATTTATTGCAAGTCACGCATATTTGTTTTCCCGCACTTGTTGTCGCATTCCCTGGTTGTTCCTGTTGGCCGAAGAAAACAACTGGTTAGCGCACTAACTAACGCCCTTAAAGTAGTACAGTGAAGTCATTTGCCTAAAGTACGTGTACTGACTCAGGTTTTAAACTGCACTGACATAAACGTATATACATATATACATTCGCTGTTCCTCACGTCAGTTGAAACGCGGTGGCGCCAGTGTGAAAATAGCCCTTAAACACTTCCGGTTCTGAACTATGCTCCGTGTCACTAAAACCGTGCAGTACAGTCAAAGCTACAGGGGAGAGAGTGTATCTCGACCTGTTCAAGAGGAGGGAAAGGAGGAACGGGAGAGAAGGGCTGGGATTCCCCTGTTCTTCCTAACGGTCACATGTGACACTCTGAGACGTAAATCACTCTTATGGTGAAAGAACGCAGCGTAAGGAATTAGGAAACATACGCGTACCGGAAGTGTGCCAGGAGTATCCGATAGATGGCGCCACTGAGTTTGTTGCCAGAACACGACGCTCCTTGTAAACATTTCTTTTGGCCCCATTCATTGCTTGGTAGGCAGCAAGGTAAACCAGTCAGAATCCAGCCCTCAAGATCTTGGCTAATTACATCAGTTATGCTTCAAAATCGAGCATTGTGCGTTCGCACTGCCCAGTTGCCCAGTTGCAAGGTGCAAGGCTAAGAGCAAGAATATGGCCTTTTGATTGATTCTTTCCGTGTAGAGGTATGGGGAGCAGGAACAGAAAGGAAAAGTAAAGATGCTAGCCTAGGAAACGTGTCTCGGTTGGCTATGACCAGACACGAGTTAAGAATTCGCTAATCTCCTCCTCCCATACCCTCATTGCTGCGAGCCACTGTTTCTCCGCAATGCGCAAATAGTCCGCTATCGGGGCGCACGCTAAAGTCACATAACTCACCATGACTACAGCCTTTTTTTGTTTTAGTTGGTCCGTAGAGCGATTCGATGCCGTGACTGTTGCGTGGTGGTATTTTTCTGGCGAATTATTAGCTCACATCCGACTACAAATGTAGAAAACCAAACCCAAACGTTTTTTTTGCTAATATGGCAGAAGGTACGATTCCAGAACAGTTTAAAACCAGTTTACCGATAAAAAGTAACGCACGTTACTTTTGCGTTATTTTTCTAATTATAAATTAACACGTTTTACTGTTTTGACGGCACACGTGTGCATAAGCGCCATATTTCCAGAAGCATGGGGCTCATGGAGAAATTGAACATAATTACTTTTTACGGTTTCACCTAAATACTCACGAGAAACGCAAAGAAAACGGAAAAAAAGAAACACTAAAATATTCACTGACTTGGCGACAAAAACACAAACAAAAAATTTAAGTGTAATTTTTTTAAGTCCTAGGAAGAAGTAACGAGTAACGCAACTAACTACGTTACACCTTACTCGAGATAAGTAATGTAAGTACGTTACCCGTTACTGTCTTGAAAAAGTAATGAGTACGTTACTAGGTTACTGTAAATTTATAAAACCGAAAAGTAAAGTCCTTTAATACTCCTTTTTACAAGTAAGGACAACCGATACAAATGACAAAGCACAATCCGCTGGAAAAAAATGGCGTCATTCAGCTCAATCTTCTGCTGTACGCCGCCATTCGCTTCGTAAAGCCTGCACCGTCACGTAGTCGGCGCTTCAAAGAATGTCGCGACTTGTAGAAAGCTCTTATCTAGGAACTTTACCGAAAAGGGCTTTAAATTCACTGGTGTAAAGACTACAATTTGTGCCGATGGAGGCACATTTCGGTTTTATAGCGGTGGAAGCTATGACCCCTTCAGAATTTTTCGAATGGGTGGGGCTATCGAAATTCTGCTCTTGTTTACAACAAGAGTAAAGGTTTTTGCAGTACTGCGATACAAAAAAATCTACGCACCATTTATAAACAAAATAGTTTCGGCTTATAACAATATTTTCAAAATATTGTAAGTACACGGCGAAAAAAAAGGATGTGCAATATATACGCTTGCAGATATGAAGTGTTACTGGAATACCCGATGGATGGTGCCAGTGTTTTCTCTTGGATGCGGTTACAAATAAGCGGTTGCAACGTGGTCGATCACACTCATAAGCAAATGTGGAAATTAGCCTCTCGCGAGCCACGTTTGCCGCTTTGTTTCTAATGCTCGAGTCCCACCGGAGCGACAAACAAAACAGAAACAACCGACACCGAGAAGCCTCGAACACGTGCAGCTTCCACGCGATGGTAACTTTGGCAGGCTTCCAGTCTCTGGGTGATCGAGAAGTAAGCACGACGTGATTGCAAGCATGTCAAAAGTAGTTTCGCGTGCACGCTGCACGTGCTTGAGGTTTGTCGGTGTCGGTTGTTTCCGTTCGTCGCTCTAGGGGACTCGGGCATCAGAAGGACCGAAGACACTTTCGGGTCTACTAGAAGCTACTAGAAGCGCCTGACTTCAGAGTTTCCGATTTCTTCATGCAGGTGGGAGCGATTGCTCCGGCCCTTGCAAGCACGCTGATCGATGGGGTCTTAAGCGAGGCTTTTAAACAAGGATAACCGTTGTGGCCAGCTGACTTTTCACCTGGTGTGAACGCCCCTTCGATGGCCGTCCCTGATTGCGACTAGATGTTCGAAGGCGCTGCAGCTTCGAGTGCCGCCCCTTCTCACAGTTCGAAAACGCATCGAGAGAAAAACAAGAACAAAACTAAAGGACATCGAATCACGATTGTATGGTATAGAGAAGGGGGATGTTGCAGACCAGAAGGGGCGGTGTCGGTCTATTGGCAGGTTTACACCGAGTCGGCCATCGCGTAACACGCCGTCGTTACGAAGGTCGGCTCCGAGTTCCGTTTGATGGATATTGGTAGCGCCACTCCAGGGTCGGAAATAGATCCGATGGCGCGTTTCTCAGAGCGACTGCCAGCCTTGAGAGAGAAAGCACAAAGGCGCGAAGCCGAGCGTCTGCGCGCTCCTGCCTTGAGCGTGCACGCGGGCACGTCCTTTCTCCTTGGTTCTGGATGTGATGCGGTCGTTCGAAAAATTTGTTTGTCTTACGCGAGTGGCTGGGCACAAAGGAAACTCGATACGCAGAAGCGAAACCCGCGGGCCCAGATAAAGAAGAGAGCAACAGTTGTTGTTGATTTTTTGCAGGATGGAAGCTTACACTGTGTGGGTATTTGGTTGTACTAGGTATCATGATTACCAGCAGACCGTCTATTTTCGCTTTTTGTTTTGTAAAGCGTGTGGGGAAGTCGAAGCCGTGGTCTTAGTAAGAGCTGACATTTGACTTCGTTTAGGATGCTCGAAGAGTGTCCTCGAAGCACAAGGACCGGTAGCCGACGTTTTGTTGTTGTTAATATCTTCAGGACTGGTTTAGGCTGAGCCTTCAAGTGAAAGGTCGTCTGCCCCTCTGAGGCGTCTAGGAGGTTATGTTTCGAGTTCTTTTCTACTAGCTTGAAGTAACTTCTTGACTTGTTTTGATTTTATTAGATGAAACTTATTAATAGTTTACAGGAAATTCTCAAGTGAAAGTTTCAACATGAAAATAAAATCTCTTCGCCTTAGAAGAAGAACCCAAGAAACGAATGATTACAACATTTTTTACCCACCGACTTTGTTAAAATGGTTGGTCACAATATTACTTTTACGCCAGACACATACGTACACAGCACAACACTGTGAGCGCCAACAAGCGAGCAGCGACCTTTTCCCATTTTTCTTTTCTAGAATTGAAAGGTTGTCATTAAAGCTACTAGAGTGATAGAAAGTGTTCATTTATTGCACCGGCACAAACTGTAATGTTTGATGCCAGCCAAGACTTGTTTCAAAGTAAAACGCGAAGAAGTGCCGATGAGGTGTTCGCGCTAACTGTGTCGCGCACTTCACACATCACTGAAAACAAAGTAATTAAATACTGCCAGTCGATACCCTTCTAAGTACAATAAGCTGAACTATATGCGTACGCTGCTGGAAACCGAGTTTCAGAAGGAATACTCTGTTCCGTCTTGTTATAAGCCACTGAATCCAAAGCTACAGACGCGAGGATGCTGCCTCCATTGTTGCATTGACGTTAGCCGAACTCAGTTTGCGTTTTCCAACTGAAAGAAACTTTGATTGGTTGATCGAGTGGAGTCTCTTGTCTATTTTGTGAGCAGCATTCGACTATCGCCACCTTGGGCGGTGATCTGCGTCAATCTTAAGCATCTACACCGCAACATACAAGCTTGTGACTTAAAGGCATTGCGTGAGAGTATATACTTCTGCCACCCTTGTTGTAGTATATGTTTGTGGAAGGGACGTAACATTCAAGCCGAATTCATGGCCTCTCTATGATGGGAGGACGTAAAAATTACTTCAGTAACTAATGCATGATTCTTCTCACTACAATGACGGCCAAATTGACAGCCGTACAACCTTTGAATGTTTGCATGCCGCTCGCACTAGTTGTCCAGGCACAGGCTTGCTCCAGCAGCTCTAGAAGTGACTGCGTCGTGCGTTCGTTTAGACAACATAAAGATAGCCAGCCTCGATTCGCGTCCTAGTCTCTTCACTTCTTTACTGTATATGAGAAATGTAGCGAGTGCAGCACGACTGCTAGCCTACCATCTTTAACATGCTCCACGCACAAACACACGTCGGTATACACGGTGATCACCCCAGACCCAGGATCACTGGGTTCTGCAGCGTGAAGCTTTCACTCCACATGTGCTTCGAGCTATGGTAGGTCAACAGCACTCGATCACCGTATCCCTCCACCCCAGCAGATTTGGCAGCGTCGCACACGAAATACAAAGCGAAGTATGGACACTGCGTCTTTCACTGTCACTTTCGCTCCAACCTTCCTCCTCTCTCTTTAATCTTTCCAAATTATAATTATTCTTTTTTTTTTTTGCGGCTGTCCGTCTGCTCGACGCCGTGTAACCTTCCACACCCGCGACCCTGGGTGTACGTAGACGCACACTACGCCTGACTTCAGTGATTATCCTCGAGTCGTTAATTTCATCGCGATTTTCCGATGGGTGTGTTTCGAACACACACACACACGTCCGCACGCAGTATACACACGCACACTCAGAGCACACTGCAACCCGTCTATCCTCTCCACGGAGCCGTCTACCTGCCCCTCCTTCCTTGTTGCATTTCAATGGTGGACCATTACAAGGATTGATGGTCTAGTTTCGCGGGCCCTCAGCCGCCTGCATTCTGGTCGTGGTGGTCTACTTCTTGAGAACGGCCTGCTGCGCCGGTTGCGTTCATATGCTCGTCCCAGCTTGCATCGAACGCTTAAGTTGTTTTTGATTTGTCGAATTGCTCGTTGTTGTTTGTTGTTGTTTCGTTTGGCGCGGTGTGCTTTGTCGTGCGGTTACTGCTGCTGCGCTGCTGCTGCTTGCCCGTCGGAGTTGTCTTTCGAAACTCAATAACAGCCGGGCGGCGGGTCCGTCGTCCTCATATGCTTAGAGAGCCTAGACCTAGAGAGAGAGAAAGGAACGCAAACCATGCGGGACATTTGAAGTTTCATGGCAGATGCGTCCAGCGCAGATTGGTTTTCAAGTCCGCTTCCGCTGTGTAGTCGTGCGGCAAGGGGGAAAGAGGGCGAGGAGGAGAGACGCTTGTAGACGCTCGACGCTTTTGTCACCTCCTCGCAGCTATTGTTGCAAACGCTGTCCATAAACCACGTGACCCCCGATCGAGGAGTAGCTTGAAACACTCCGATATCTAGGCACACTGCGAATGCACAGCGAACACTCGTTGATGCTGTTCGGCGTTGGCGCTTCGATAACACGGGGAGAAAGTTAGCGACGTGAGTTAATTGCTCGTAGAGGAGAGGCTGACTGATTGCTTGTAAAGAGGGAGAGAGAGACAGAAGGAAGGATCGGAGGAGGAAAGCGGATTAACGTAAGGCGAGTTTTAAACGAGCGTATAAGAAGTTTATACCGGTCGGAGACTGAGTATTGGGGTCGCACGTACTAGAGTCTAGCACGTACTGCATGTCCGTCGTCCGCGAGCATTGTCTTCGGCGAGCCGGGATTTCGACAGCGGTCTGATGGATCGCGGACCCGAAATCTTGCGCGTGGAGGGCTGTCCACAAGGACTCGCTTAAGTGTGTGTGTGCGCGCGGCGAATCTGGCGGCCACACATGACGTTTTTCAGCCGCCTTCGAAGGTAGTGTAGGGAGCGCTCGTCGAGTTTCAGAGTTTATTCGCGTGAAACGTGCCTCGTCTCGTCAGGGAGGGTCTAGAAATTTACGAAGCAAAGAAGAGTCAAGCCGCTGACTAACTCGATGCTGATTGGCTGAGCCAGTGTGATGACGTCACACACTCCCCCAGCTAGACGTTGATTGGCTGGTTCAGGTTCCAGGAACGCCAGGGGTTTAAGAAACCGGGGTTAGCGCAGCATCTCCATTGCAACAATTGCCATTGAGTGTACTATATGCATGCCATGCGTTATATAACGAAGAGCGGCCAGAGCGTATAGACGTCAATCCCGGTGGAATACCGGACTGACACCACAGGTTTCACGTGCAACACAATTGCCCAGAAATTCGATACGCAATTTTATATCAAAATCGAATGGTTATTTGTGAGTTGATACATTTTTTTCTTCTCCGGACTTGACGTTCATCGAAGCTTTCGTTATGTACACAACATTCGACGTTTTTTTTCTCTTTTAAGCTTCATGTTGGGGGTTTCATGGTTAGACGCTTAAAGCCCCAGTCACACCGCTTGTCTGTCATACAAAAGACAGTCTGCAAACATTGTCTGAGGCGTTTGTCTTTCTTCCATGACAGTTTTGTGACATTGGTCATACAAGAACTGTCTGCACAGATGTTCCAAGCATGTATAAACCAAACATGCTTTGAATATGCTTAAGGCATGTCCGGATGGATGGATCATAGCCTCCTTTATACTCACAAAGCCTGGCAGTTCGATGACGGAGCCATAGAGTGCCCGGGTCACAGGATTGGAGTGCGAGGATCTGGTAGCATAGAGCATTTCTCGGGGAGCCTGGTAGTCAGCGCACAGCTTTTGCAGCGGCGAGGGCCTGAAACACGGTTTTCAAACCCGACGAGAAAAGAAGCTGTACCCCGAGGAACGCGAGAAGCACGAGCGGACATTCCATCGCTAACAGCCCCGCTACGGCGTCTCGCCGCAGCGGGGCGCCAGTTACATGCCTCTTGTCTGCCGCTCTACCTTTTCACTTTCGGCGGCCACGTATCGTGGCGATCTGCCAGGCTTTGTCAGCATAGAGGAGGCTACGGATGGATGCATGGACGTTAATGCAGAGCCGTATATAGGGAGAGTTTGGTCAATAGGTGGAGCGGCCAGAGCCAGGGGCGTGCACCAGACGCAGAAGGATGGCTTGACATGCTCTTTTGGACGACCAGAAGCCGAAAACAATCCCTTACTGGTTTTAGCGAGTAACAGCTTTAATAAGCGGTAAGAGTAAAAGGGACACCGACACCCCCAAAATGTATTTTCTATTTTAGGGGCGAAGCTCCTTGGGGGCTAGCCATGTCCGTATGTCCGACGTATGTCCGGCGTCCGGTGCTCGTGCTCCTGCTCGTGAGCTCACGTGCTCACGTGCTCGTGTAGGGCAGCAAAAAAAGTGAAAAAATAAATAAATAAAAAAAATGATGAAAACATTTTGTTTCCGCAGTCGACAGGATTTGGACCTGTGCGGGGAGACCCCAATGGATTTCTAGTGCATCGGCTTAACCACTCGGCCACGACTGCGGGACGAGTAGGGGACTCTGAGATGTGGTACGTGTAACTCAAGAGCTGGGGATGTCATGAATGAAACGTTGCATGTAGCGCCGCTCAACGTCTATACAGGAGAGGGCGCTGCGGTCAAATGCGTATATAATCGCGTTAAACTTTGCATGCATTGGCTCAACGTTTATAGACGAGAGGGCGCTGCGGTCAAATGCTCAAATGCGTATATAACCACGTTCCATACCGCACATTCTCTTTCTGACATGAATGAAAACGAACGAAAGGCTCGGCATGGTGCGGCTCAGCGTCTACGCAGACAAGCACCACCAGAGCTTCGCCCCAATCAACATCATTCACCACGTGGAGATGCGGTCAATTGTTTTGCCAGACGATTCATTTTGGTGTTCGGAAGACTACCCATTCAATATTTTGCTACAGCGTCACGTAAATTTTTAACTAAAATCAAAAACGCAACTGCTCGAAATCGAAACTGGACTGGGGAGGAAGAAGTACAGACGAGAAGAGAGGTGGCGGAAGTCACGTGGCTGTGATACTTTATTTCAGTCAACGTATTTGCAGCTTTTAGCCACAAAAAAAAATGGGTATCATTTTTTCTATTCTATTTTTAATATTGTGTGTGTGCCTTCGATGACCCACGACTTTGATCATGTTTGGTGGTTGTGTCTAAACTATAGAAAACGGCCCGTGATCACGGAAAAGAGAGTGAGCAACACTTAACCCGGCGACTTCTCCATCGGCAGTTTTGGGGCAAAAGAAACCGAATTTCGAGCCGTGAATTGTTCTTCCGGTAGTTGAGCCATCATATTGTCACGTAGTATTTGGGAACCCCACACTTCTTCGTTCGATTAGTCCTAATGGAGGTTTATTAAACCAACCGACATGAAGTTAAGTCTTAGCATATACACTTAGAAATTACTCTTTGCGGGGAATACTTCTAACCTCAGTAA
This sequence comes from Ixodes ricinus, assembly GCA_037355805.1. NCBI lineage: Eukaryota > Metazoa > Arthropoda > Arachnida > Ixodida > Ixodidae > Ixodes > Ixodes ricinus. Next base: position 79,398 of record JAZHYW010046638.1, read on the forward strand.
GCCTTCCTGCCGTCCTCGTTGATCACACCTTCAGGCGGGTGCCCCGACCACAGCCAAACTCGACAAACAAGGATCAACACAAAGGCGGGCTGAGCCGAACTCCTCCACAGTCGTATAGGTCTAAAGTTTGGGAATTAGCGGGCGGAAGACTCCACAGCCGAAGGGGGTCGGACGTGCAGGTTGGTCTCCAGAGGCAGGTTGATGTCCAGGGCTTGGTATCCAGGAGTCAAGTCCTCTGCGGTCCTTTCGCGGCTGCTTATATTGAGTTTAGCTGCACTCTGGGGACACCTTGGCAGCCAATCACAGAAACTTTTCTTAAAGCCAATCAAAAGCCTCGGAGCCCGAAACAAATATGAAACACCCCAAAAACAAACGCATACACCAGACAGAACACGTTCAGAACGAAGCTCACAAGAGCAGCTATAAACAATACAAAGCACATTCGTAGACAGAGAAGTTATACACGGAGAAAACCACCTCGAGGTGGAGATCCTAAAAGCAGACATGCACAAGACAAAACATCTCCAACGCGTAGCTCTATAAACAAGTGTAAGGTTACAACGTCCCCGTTCTCCCCATCTGGGGCCTCCCGACCCCGGTAGGGGCCATGAGCCCATAGAGCCTTGCCGTAGAGACGAGCGAACTCTCGGAGAAGGTAAAAATATAAAGTAAAGCTAGAAATTGTGCTCGGGCGAGCACAATTTCGCGACAATATGTCATGCACAAATAAAAATCTTGGCAAGCATAAATACCCTGTCAGTCTCCCTTTAATTGTAGTAACTCTTCACGGTTGAAAATATGCTGCACATGATGTTTCGATTATGCTCATGCAAAAATATGTAAGAATCGAATGTGCCGGCAGATTTCCGGCCCTCGGTGCCTGGCGTACGGTTTATGTCGATCGTTCCGCTAGATTTTTCTTTTGCATGACCTTGATCCAAAAATCACGTGCACCATATTTTCAGTCACCAAGAGGTACTCCGACGCAGTTATTAATTTTGTTTCTCACGATCACCGCCAGGGTATTATTCGTGGCTTACTGGCTGGCCACATTCGAACGTATGAAGACGCCCTGGAACACGCCCAGAGCGCTTTGGACCAACGGCGCCTCCTCATTTGCCTCCTATACTTCCCAATGTGTGGCCAAAGTCTCTATATATACGGCTCTGTGTTAATGGTTATACCTCTTGTAACGGGTGGTAGCTTACGCCACCTAGCCTAAGTCTAAAAAGACTTGGGCTAGATACTTCTGTCATCATTGTTTGCAGCAAACACCGTGTTTTTTATGTACGATGTGCGAGCAGCGAAACTTTGGCTTAATGCAAGACAAGAAACACGTCCCATACAGTGTTTGCCGATTGCTTTTTGCATTATGTGTGAGCAGAGTGACCAAGGCTTTATACGAAAGATTCAGATTTGCTTATACTAACGTACACGTGGAAAACACTTTCAGATGGTCGTCGTCATTTTGCCAGTAGTTACTTCAGCACCTGAGGAATTCCTCAGCGTATACTCAGCAGGTTCCTCTGCGCGCGGTGAGTTCCGAGTCATGTCGCGCAGAGACACTGACTAGAGCATCTATGTGCATTTTGAGTCCCGGTTTGCCAATGAGGATGTCAGCGGACCGCAGAGGTAAGTTTAATCTGCAACAAAGTGAGACCGGAGAAGTGCGAACGTATACGTTCTTTTGTTTGTTTTAGTTTTATATTTTGTGCTTCCTTCTTTTACCCCTATAAATCAATCAGCACCGCTTCTGCAGGGGTGACAAACTTACTAGGGCGGAAAACGCGTCGGCGTTGCCAGACCAATAAGTGGTTTATGTAAGTGCCGTGATTCAATCTTTTCGTGTCGTGTGCAGCGCCACCGGTATCTTTCGGGTGCTGCTTAGTTGGTTCAGCTTACGTTGTCCACAACTGTACTCTGGTAAAACAAAAAAGAAAACAAATAACCTTTGTGAATTTAGGCGGACTTGTTCAAACATCGTCTTGGTGAGACAGCCTGGAAGAAATCACTGCTGAGGCTGGCGCGGGAGGTCGATGAGACGCAATCTTCACGTACCTTTCGAGCGACAGCTTCGGCAGTGCTCAGGAAGCGTTGTTTCGAGCAAGCCCATGACACTTGCTCGGAAAGGAAGTACCGTGCGTCTGTTGCTCGGAGGAGACCCAACGCATATTCTGTTCATCTGCCAGCATCTCGCGCATGCGTCATGTCCACCAAAGTTAGTATACGTCCACCGCTTGATATGTCTTTACGTGGAAAATGTCCACTTACCTGTTGGCGGCTGAGAGAAGAATCGAAGTGCTTTCAGGTTCTCTGGACTCGTAGCAACATTTGGAGTTGAGCGAATCGGTGCGCGGTATAAATATTAATAAGAAGAAAAACAGCGCTAGAAACACTCGAACAAGGATAACAAGGTCATATTAGCGTGTCCTCTTTGTCCTTGCGTTTTGGCGCTGTTTTTTAATACCTATCTATCCGAGACAGTCTCAAGTAGCCACAGAGGGAGAGAGAAGGCCCTCAAGGCGAGGCGTGTCTTTGCAGAGAGCAAGTATTCGCGGTGCTGGTGCGTCTGATGCAACTGCTTTGCGTTCTTGCAGCGACCTTGTATACTGTTTTAATAAACTCACTCGCCCACTCTGCGTGCTGCGCGGGTGATGACATATATTGGCGTTCTTGCCATGCGCCGGTTTCTGATGCAACAAGTTGACGATCTTACCGCGGTCGTACCAGAGCGCAACACTGACACACCTGTGAGGATATATGCCTCTCAGGCAGACTATATAGCCCGGTTCACACAGTTGCGTTTGACTGCGTTTGACTGCGTTGCGGCAGCGAGACACCTAGGACATCCCTGCTTCTTATATCGCGTGCAAAGAAGATTCCTTGAATTGGATTCCACGCTTCATACGAGAGCACAGATGTGCCGGTGACTCGCTTTCGGTTCTCGCCGCAACGCAGTCAAACGCACTCAAACGCAAGTGTCTGAACCGGCCTTATTTCGTTTCAGCTGAAGTCCTGACACTGCAGCCGATGCTACGATCGCGAGCTTCGGGCTCTAGCGTCCCTGCCAAGCACGCGCGCTCGTGCAGGGCAGACACTGTTCAGGGCCACATGCTCGCGCTTCTTGCATGGGCTCCGTCTGGACATAAGCTGAAACAAAGCGTAACTCGTAAAGTACAGGGTGTCACAAAAGAAAATTTACACGGTCTTTTTTACCGCAAAAATAAACTAGGCATCGCCGAACGCTCATTCTTCGCCCAAAGGTAGCCCTAGAGGTCACAACCAGATGCCAAAGTTCCAGCTCGATCCGATAGCTTAATCAAAAGTTATAAGTGATTTTCTGAAAATTTCAATAGGAAAATGGCGGCCGACGGAGTTTTCGAACACATGGGGCTCTATGGCACCAGAAACCGAAAACGGGCAAAAATGGGCTCCATTTTCCCATTGAAAATTTTCAGAAAATCATTTACTAACTTTTTGATTAAGTTATCGGATCGGGCTGAAACTTTGGCATCTGGTTGTGACCTCTAGCTCTACCTTTGGGCGGAGAATGAGCGTTCGGCGATGCCTAGTTTATTTTTGCGATAAAAAAGACCGTGTAAATTTTCTTTTGTGACACCCTGTACTCACAACTTAGGTAATCAAATTACTTGTATCGACTAATTTTTGGAGTAATTTTGTAATCATTTGAATACCTTTATTAGAAGTAATCTACCAAAGCAATCTGATTGCTTTTCGAAGTACTATAAAATGTCTTGTAGCTTTGCTATTTTCTCTCTCTTTCCTAATGGCACCCTTGTTTGTACAGTACAAGCATCCTATCCGGAAATCCTCGAACCAAGTCTATGACGGAAGGATCGTTTACTACCATTAGTGGATATAAAAGATAAATAGCTTATAATTTGGGGATTCGAATCCAATCATGGACAGCACGAAAAACCGTTTTCAAACCGTCAGAAGAATCTGTCGTTTGAAAATCTGAAGTAATGGGAAAAGTAACGGTATACTTTTTCAAGAAACGACCAAATCACCTATATTTTCAAATAATCAAATTATCTAATTGAATGCATTTGAATTAAGTTTAATCGTAATTGTAACCAATTACTTTTTTCGAGTGTACAAGCCGAGGCTGTCAGGCGCGTGTCGAGGGTTCTCACTCTGATGGTCAAGCAGCGATTTATGAAATGTTCACCTCATCCGCACAGGAACACGCAGATGCCTGGATACATTCTCTCGACAAGCTTGTGCGTTTCCGGGTTTGACTGATGGCGCCTGGAAAAAGTTCCTCTTGTTCTAGAAGCCTCGAACAAGAACCAAGAGTTGCTTGCTTGGTGAAAATACAGCTCTGAATCTCGACGTCCTCCTGGACCAAGATAGGATGGGCTCTAGCCTTTCGTTTTTGGACAAAATCAACGACGGTCTTACGGATACAACAGGGAGCTACCCCTGTACATGGATTCCACGTGACGTCATAACGCATCAGGGTGGTGGTCGTTCTATATTGGTTCTTGCCAAGAAAACGAGTTCAGTGTGCAAAACGTACACCGAAGAAGATGCGCGCCAGCAGCAAGGACCTCAGAATGACGGTTTATATGACGCCAGTGCAAACCATGCCGTATTCTGCGAGGTTCGTTTACGCCGATTCATTGTAAACTAGCTTGTTCACCACAAGGGCCGGTGGGCACCACGCATGCGCACGAAGGGGGTTCATCGAAGCGCGAACCATCTGCGCGTGCTCCCTTTGACTGGCAGCTCCCCCTTTACTGTGACGGAATAACAATAAGCTTGTGTACAGGGCCCTTGCACTGACGTCACGATTGGTCGATGCACGGGAGGCTCAGGCGCTGCTTTCACGTGTACACTATTCCTACAATGATCGGAACGTTCTTCAGAGCTCAGCAGCGTAGCATCTACCACGTGAACGGAACTTGTCTAGCTCCTAATTGTGGGGGGGGGGGCAGAAGTGACGTCGGAGCGTGCTAGCTTTCAATATGAGTAATGGCCGATCGGGTTGCGCAAGGTGTGTTGATTGGTGTACACTGCGCTCTGCTGTTAGCATAAACACCGACATTGACGCTTTTTGACATTTTACTTCTGAGTGGCACGGACCTCAAATGTTATTAGGTTAGTGTCGTAAGATGCACTCCGCAACTCATGGTGCTGCCCAACAACGGGGCACGGGAAAGCGCGGAGGTCGCTGATAAATGTGTAAATCGAAATGGTCCACCATTTTCCATCAAAGACATTGCGAGAAGCGACCGTCAGTTCTTGCAGGAGTTTCAACGCGCCTGCGCCGTTGCGCCTCTCCCCTTGGGGGCAAAATACTGTGAGACAAATTTCTCGCCAAAAGCTTAAAATTAAATTTTTTTTTATTATTTTTACTTCGCTGTGTCAATACGAAAGGATTGCTGTGGATTCTTTTTTAGTGAAGACTTTTTTTTAGTGTAGGCACTGCGCTGCTGTAGGCACTGCATGCGCAGTGCCTGCAGCAGCGCCGCCACGGTGGCGTGGCGTCAAAGGCGGGAAGAGGAATCACATGTTTGTCTTTTTAGACATAGGCTAGATGGCGCAAGCTACCGCCCGTTACAAAGAATCTATTAACATCCATCCATTCAACCATCCATCGGGAGAGCAAGTAGTCTGCTTCTTGCGCAGGAGTTGCGGTGGCGTCAGAACGACGCCGAGCTCTGATTGGTTTTGATTGAAAGGAGAGTGTGAAGACCTCAAAGCTAGATGCCTCAAGGTCTATCCACTATTTTTTTCAAGCAGCCAATAAGAGCTCGGCATTCTCACATCATCGCAACCTCTATACAAGAAGCAGACGAACTTGCGCTCCGCACAGTCAGACACGAGCTAAGAATGTGCCAGAAGTTGCTTCCGCACTCTCTACAAAGCTACAATACCGATAGATATTGTAGCTTTCCTCCAAAGGGCGACATCGGCTCGTTTTCGATTTACGCGCATGCGCATAATAATCAAACTTCAGTTTAAATCTTGTCGAACTTCGTGTTGAAAGTTCGAAAAGATCCAACCTGCCGAACTTGAACCTCGAAAGTCCGCGGCGACCTAAATAACAACAAAAACAACTGTAGGAAAAAAAAAAGAAAAAGAAAAAAGATACAGTTGGTCGTTTTTGGCGGCACCGCCTATATTCACAAGAATGATCTTCCGTAGCCAATAAGTCACTCTCGAAGGCGAGAAGAAAGCGGTGCTAACGAGGCACATATGTTACGTTTGCGAGTACGGCTTGTTGGGCTTATTGTTTATTCGGTTCTTTATTGCTTATTCGTGCCCCAGTAAACTTCCGGTAGTGTGTTCATCGGTTCTTCCGCAATGCGCGGCGACCGAGAAAGTCGATTTCTCTTCGGGCAAATATTGATTGTAGCACGTTTGTTAGAACCTGAGCCAATGGAGAGCTGGAGAAAGAACAAAAGGATGCAAAAGAGACATAAAAGAAGAGGAAAACCGGAAGTAAGCAAGCATTTGTCGACGGTGGCCGGTAGAGGGCTTGTTCAACGAAGCACCTGTGAATGCCAGAAAAGTAAAAAAATGGCCCTTTCCTTTTTCATACATGCTGCCATGCCCATTTTAAATCATGCAGGTTGTAGAGCAGTTTCGTACTCACGAACAGGAGCACAGCTTTGTAAAAAGCAAGTTATTTTTTACAAAGCTGTGCTCCTGTTCGCGAGTACGGAACTGCTCACAACCTGCAAGATTTAAAATGGTCATGGGCGCTTGTACGAAAGAAAAGGGACATTTTTTTTTAATGCGAATAGCATTCTTTGGTTACTTCACGCACTTTTCGTCTATGTATCTATCTGGCTATCTAACCTCTTACGCCGCGGGTCGATAAATAAATAAAAAAGACCGGCGCCGGCTGGGATTCGAACCGTTGACCCTTTGATCAGCAGGCAGACGCGCTAACCACAGAGCTATCAAGGCAGTCATTCAACATCCTGCTAAACGGTTGTTTATATCTTTACCATAGGACGCGCTTTGCAGCGCTGTCACAGCTACCGGTGCGCGCGCGTTCCATGCACGAGGGCTCATTCCGCTCTCGTGAGGCTGAGCACGGCCGCTACGCCTCCCGCGCTCGGGAGAGGGTGATGTAGCGGCCGTGTCTCAGCCTCACGAGAGCTGGAATGAAGCCCTCGTGCATGGCACGCGCGCGCACCGGTAGCTGTGACAGCGCTGTAAAGCGCGTCCTATGGTAAAGATATAAACAACCGTTTAGAGTACCGTTGGTTGAGACTAGCTGAGACGCCAGAAAGTCTGGTCGGTACCATTTTGAGTGTTTGTGCGTATGGCGCGTGCTTTGCTCGCCTTCCTAAATGACACAAACGCACGTGCTGGGCTGCGGAGATCGTGCGCAGGGCTGTGAAAGTGTCAACAAATTTAGAATCGCCCAAGAGTGGGCTGGCGTATCTAGAGTGTGCCGGCCACCTGACGAACGCGCATAACTCCGCACCGTTTGATGCTATTCGCATTAACGTAGATAATCATTCCCAAAGGATGGGTTCTGCTGATTTTCTTTTCTGGCATTCACAGGTGCTTCGTTGAACAAGCCCTCTATCGCCTACCGTCGACAGATGCTTGCGTACTTCCGGTTTTCCTCTTTTTTATGTTGCTTTTGTCATCGCTGAACCAATCATAAACAGAAAAGGCGTAGTGACTTCCGCTCTTGACGTTGCTTGATTTGTCTCAGTACCTTGTAGCGACGGCTGCGTCTGGACAAAACCTGAAACAAAGTATAGTTTCGTATACACGAATAACTGAAAAGCTTGATAATGTACAGGGATACGTTTTGCACAGCCTTAGCAAATAACCAGGGTTGAGCACTCTTTTTTTTTCTGCTACACTTCGTAGTCCTTAGTATGACTATTCTTCGAGCTGATAATGCGTTTACGATTAACTCCCAAACAAAATATGCAATAGAGAGAATGTTCACCTTGAAACCTCCAATCGCCCATTGTTGGAATTTTACGCTCTGAGAATTCTTTTCAAGTGTGCTGTATGCGCGTAACGTTCGCAGTTGTGTTAGTCGTTAACAATACATTAGCGCATAGTGATGCGGGCAACGTAGGCGCTTGATAGTGATACCTCAAAACTTTTCCTTTGTGAAATAACCGGAAGGAACGATCGTGTGATGTGGTGAAATGGAGAAATGACATAACGCTGAGTGAGACTGAAGTGGAATATGATGATGGTAGTGTTTAGGCAGCAAATCTGACATATAGGGTACCCGATCCGTTTTGCAGTCTTCAGTTAAAGCAAACAAAAGACTAGAAAGAAACAAGACATTGTAAAAACCATAAGCAGAAGCGTTTCCTCACTGCTACATAATTTGTGGCATGTAGAGTGCACACGACCACATGTTTCTTACACCACACAAAGGGAGTGACACTGACTGTGGAACGGATTGTAGGCAAATGATGTGTGTATTAACTGCATAATAATTGTTTATGAATTGGTAAAAATATCTCGTGTGTTGACATAACCTAACCTGAGACAGGAAGAAAAAGAAAGACACATACAAGGGACAGCTCTCCAAACACAGTAAAGAGTTCTTTGTTCTGATCGGAAACGTTGTGTTTTGTCTTTTCCTTTTTATGCGTCTTTCTTTTCCTTCTCTCTCTCAGTTCAAATTATGCCAACTTGTCACCAGCCTCGCCTGCGCGCGCCTCACCCTTCTTTCTGGTATGTTACCCATCGCTTTTGAAATAATGAGGCTTCGTTAAGAACTCCGACGAAAGCGGGCAACCGTAGTTCCCGCAGCACCAGTTAATGATGTCACAAAAGGAGACCCTCCTTCAAACCACATGCTTTACGACGCACGCTTTGTCCCCGAAGAGACCAGACAATACAAGACCCATTTGCAGTTCCATCTGACCCTGACTCCCATTCCTCAGCGTTAGACGAGCCCCACTGCACTTTCTTCGCGTAAACACATTGACGGTCAACTCGGCGCGAAGTTTCCAGAAAGCCCTCGAGCAGAAGGCGATAAACTTCGAGAACGAGCATCAGCCCACGGTTGCGTCATCTCGGCACGATATCTCTCTCTCGCTGGAAGACCTCCTGCAAGAGTTGAGTTACGATGGCGAGCTCAGCGCACTCGTTTTCCTTACATAAGTACGTTCTCCCCCTTTGTGTCGTGATTGAAGCGTTAGTGCAGCAACCGAGCTGAATATCGCAACAATGGAAGGAGCAGCCAACAACCGCTTACACAGAAATGAATGCAAGGACGTTTCCGGCTTCCCCGTCTCTAATGCCTTCACCGCTGTAGAGTCCGCCGAGTCTGTGGAGAGGTGAGAGTGTGGAGAGTGCGGTCAGCGGGAGTGGTCCGCCGCCATTTGTGTGCCTCCGGGGTAAACGGCGCGTGGATACGGGCGGATTGTTACATTGTCTTTTCCGACGGCGGGCACATCGCTGATGCGATTAATGAAATGTCGTCTACACGTTCATGACGTAATGGCTCTCCGGGAACAGTGGTGGAGTCGGAATGCTTCTCTTTGAAAGGGTGGGGCAAGAGATCTATCAAACAAGTCAGTGAACTGAATACCACTCGGTCCTGGAGACCTTTGAAGTGCCTTGTTTTATGAGATTTGAACTCCTCTGTGTTCTAGTTACAGAAAACGTCTGTGCGGTTTGTCAATATGTAATTTGTTTACGCCTTCCCCTCCTGCAATGCCCACTGGACGATGTAGGTATCGAGATAAACGAATTAAGTAACATTAAAAAAATGCATTGCGATATCAGGAGAGCTTACTCACATTTATACAATCGAGGGAATTATCCACACAACAAATGTATCGATTGTATATTTTTTAAACGTCTTATTTTGATATTTAGTGGGGCAATGATCATTTACAGTGTTTATTGGAAGCAGGTTGTGTACCTTTGCATAGTTCTGTTTTAAGCGAATGATGTGTTTGCGAATCTTGAATACTCTTGACTGATGCTTGATTTTAGGAACCCTTGCAATTTGGTCTTGGAGGCTACAGGTTGTTTATTTATTCATCTTTATTTATTTATGTTTCTGTGGTCTGGGTATTTTTTTTATTCAGAGCATACTGCGGGCCACTCAATTAGCCTAGCAGAAATGAAAAAAAGAGAAGCATATGGGTGTTTCATTTGAATTCGACCTAAATTGGGAGGCAAGGGGTCTTCAGATTTTCAAAATAAATATATGTGATAGCGCAAGTCCTAGGGTAAACAAAAACTGCGCTGCACATATAATTAAAACTCAAAAGTTCTGAAGAAATTTTCTTTAGAGTAGAATGCATAAAGAACTAGATTTTATCTTTTCGGTAATTCGGCCGTTGTTCACGAATTGTTGAATATCTTCAGACTGATTATATATTTTTCTCGGTTTTTAAAGATGACTATTGCTTGTTTTAGAAAATGAAAGATTTTTGCTTTTGTAACCTTTTCTTTTTTCTTCATAAATTCGCAAACTTGCTACTCTGAGCAACTTTACCTCAATTTAAGATTGTCTTAGAAACTAAACCGTTAAGAACTATGATGTGAAACAACCACCACCATGTAGCTTTAGAAATAAGCTATCCCAAGGTATATTGTTCGTGTGGGTGAGCATTATGAAATTAATTAAATCTTGTTCTAAACTCGCTAAAAATCTAGAATTTTAAGGTTTCTGCAGTATAATGAATTAGAAAGGCCATTTCTATCTTCTTCCAAATTTTTGTATCGGTTGCCAATGACTTTAACATTCAACAACAACCGAATTTACGAAAAACAGTCAAGTTCTCGACGCATTTCATCAGGTGGCGCTTCTAGAACTTTTAAATAAAACTTTTCACTTTTAATTATTTAAAGAGCAGTTTTTCTTGAATCCCAAGACTTGAGCTATCACATATATTAATTTTAAAAATACTGAATCCGCCCCAATCCGACAAGCTTGGCCGAATTCATATAAAACCATCCATACATAAGAATTCACTCAAGAAACCTAGTAATGCATGCACCTCTATATAGATTCGCTTGCACAAATACAGCTACATAATAATATATTCGTCTGGTTGAAAAAAACAAACAAAAAAGACTTTGACACATCTACTACACGTTCATGATACACCAAGCACACGCCCTTTTTTAACCTTTTTCTTCTTAGAAAACACGTTTGACACGTATGATGCGCCATATATCAGAAACATCACACCTATATTCACAGCTCGAATACAGCCTGTGCTTGTCGTTATGTCGTTATGTAACGCCTTTTTATCTGCAAAGGTTTGGTAAGTGCTGCAGGTTTTGCACTGTCCCGCGGTTCAACATTCCGCACATACACCGCGTTTTTGCTGTGTTTATTTAGAGCTCGACGTGGGAGAGAACGAGCCGAACCAATCTTTTTAGGAGTGTCAAGGATGGCGGGGGGACCAGAAGGACCCTTTTCTTCGATCAGTTATTCAGGTGCGGCTACGCAGAGCATTGCCCGAATCTATCGTTTTGACTGAAATTGATTCCAGTTCTGTTATACGCGGTTTTCTGAAAGATTGTCTGTCAGCTTATCGGTTTTCGGCAACGCGGTTTTCGCTCGAGTGTTTGTCCAGTGCGTCACGAAAGCGTTTTACCAAAGACCTGATTGTTTCCCTTTTTCCTACTCCGCCGTACCGTTCGTTGTACAGTGCGGAAAATGGGCAGGATGTTCTGAAGAGTATAAAACAAATAAAAACGTAAAAGCAAAACAAAAAAATTGCCTTTACAATTTTTTTTTTATCTGCACAGTGAATTTTTGCCGGTCGAAATTTTTGTAGAGGGAAAATATATTCTTGCTTCGTGGCCGGTGAACTGCTTACTTTTCCAAATGCCAGAGACGATAGAACACGTTTTTCTTAAATGGTGGGCCGAATGCAGTGTTCAATTAGGACGTCCTTCGAAAAAACCCTAAAAAATACCGTTACCACTTTACAGTTTTCGTTTTTTCTTTTCAGTTGATGAAGGAGACAACATTATGCCCTATGACATGATCCTTCTGGTCGGTCGGTCTCCATAGTTTGTGGCGCTTCGACACGCGGATGTCTACGTGCGTCCTGCACACAAGCATTTTATTGGAACGATGTGGTTTTGAAAGAAATGTTTAATGTACAACAGCCACCCACGGACTTTTTGCCGCCTTTTGAGAAGCTGGGAACCATCACTGGTCTTTGAAGGTGTTTGATGAGCTCGGTATTTTTGTATGTGCTCAATAGCCTTTGAGGCTTTTGTTTTAAACCTTTCATTGTATGTGCGATTTGTTTGTCACCTGAGTAAAAAACAGGCAATAAAGAAAATAAAAATACTATCCTGCGCTTTTTGTGTAGTGTGCCTTTTTTTTTCATTGCCGTTACCTCTATGTCATGGTGGAAAATAAAGTACTTGATAATTTCACTTCATAATAATACTCCTTCCGGTCAATCACTTCCGGCTTCTTTTCTGGGATCAAAGAAACCGTGTGGTAGTATTAAATAATAAAGAAACACGCCTCCTCCCCCTCTGCCCCCTCCCCCCCAAAAAAAAAAAAAAAGAAAGAGGAAAGAATTTTTAAGTTTCTGTAAAATATTAAAATATTATAATTAAAAAGCAGGTTCAATTTCTGCGTCCACGTCCGTGCTTGTTGTGTAGTGGTAATCACATCCGCCTAACACGCGGAAGGTCCCAGGTTCGATCCCTGGCAGGCACATGTTTCTGTTTTTTTTTTTTGCTCGCGACCGTAAAATTTGGAGCCCTAATCTCGGCACTTGGCGAAAGAGTCGGCGAGAAATTCGGGGGCCTTGATTGGCCAACGCAGCACTTGACCTTGGCGCCGGCCTATCATAGCCTGAAGATGGAGTAAGTAGGCAGGCGAGCTAATTAATGTTACACATTTTTGAAAAAAAAAAAAAAGACGGAGACGACGGACGACGAAAAAGCGGACAAGACACAAAACGTACTAATTGAGACGTTTTGTGTGTTGTCCCCTTTATCGTAGTCCGTCTTCTCCGGTTTCTTTCAAAAATGTCTATCATAGCCGCCAGATTTCTCGCTGACGTTTTCGCCAAGTGTCCACATTAGGGCCCCTGTACGAGAACTAAACTTTCCCGAATTTCCCGACCTAAGTAGCATTGCGAAAAATAGATCCCGCGAATTATTCCCTGCAGTAGCGAGATGCATAGCTTCTATATAACACACCTATAACCGCGAAATTTTGTGACCGCGAGATATTTCATATACTTCGCAAACTTTGCCAAAAACACGGAACCCGTGCAAATAAACTCGTGCACAGTAGATGTTCATGTTAAAATAATATAACGTAATAGGGTCGGGTGACAAAAACTAATTAGTTTAAGCATAACCGCAATAAAATAGTATAGACAAGAAGAAAAAAATAGAATTATTGCCACGAACACCTTGAGTTCTATCGCCTACAATCGACAAATGAAGTGATATGCTATCGCGCCCCAACAATCAGCTACGTCAAAATTCAACATGGCGGAGGCCACAAAAATCGGATGGATCATATCGGCTATGCCTTTTGTAACGGGCGGTTTATCTCACTGTTGTCTATGCCGATTTGCTGGATCGCGCATCCCCGCTTCGAGCCGAAAGCGCGATGGCGGCCACCGGTCGGTCAACTTACGTCACCCGGTGAAGCGTTGTCAGGGCTGTGGTCACGTGACCTTTGCGTCTGTTGTCACGTGACCTACAGATGGTAACCATGGTAACTGTCGGCCTCTGGGCGCCGCCATCTTGCTGCTGGTGGGGGAAGATCGTCTGATAGTCAAGCACTGCTGAGGCGTACCCACGGTTTTCAGACTGGCACCCAAACAAAGCGTTTTTCACCCACAGTGGCCAGACTAGCACTTGAAACACGGCTGCTTGCAAACGTCTATACGCTATCTGACTCAAATGTAAATAAAAGAATTAAGAAAGGCACGGGGTGGGATATGTGGTACATCGTTTGAATTGTGAAGAGGTGTTTACCTTATACACGAAGGACATTGTGAAAGTAATGGATACATTTGGTTTGCTGACAAAGTGTAGCGCGTTTAATAATGACATTAGCTGGGAATATTGCTACGTTCCTCATAAACACTTAGCCCTTATTTTTAATGAGGCTAGAATTTTTGTCAAGGCTTCTTTGCCATCGCTGAGTAAGATACTTAATTCTTGTTTCTTTTCCTCTCTGGCTCTGACTTCGCAGATTGTCACGTCCAGTTTCAGCTCATCGTCGTTAAAAATAATATCAGTCAGAGGATGCTTGTTTATTTATTATTTATTACATGTTACCCCGCAGCGCCGAGAGGCATTATTGAAGGAGGGGGGGGGGGAAGGTTTGAGGACACATTTGCACAAGAATCACAGTCGTCTAAGTACAGAAACACACGAAACAAAGCAAACACATTCGCACAAAAAAATTGTGCTGCAAAATAATAACATTTCAGCAAATGGATCCACAATGGTATTAAGGTTTAGCCATTAGCTGTACGGAAAACATAATTTTTCGTACAGGTAAGGGTATGAAGAGACAAAGCACAGTGTTACAGACCAAGCATTCTGAAAACACACATTCACAAAGAGAAAAATTCACTTCCGTTACTCCCAGCTAATCACGTGACAGTATATAAAAAAAAATATGAGACGATGGAATTGAAATAGTTTCCTCGGGAAATTCGTTCCATTGTTTAATGCTATTGGGGAAAAACGAGAATTTGGATATATTAGTCCTAGCTGAAAATCCTCTAATTTTTTTTTGGAACGATCTAATCTGCGTGATACAGAGTGTGGCAGTTCAATGAATTTAGTTTTATCCAGTCCTGTTTTATCGTGATATATCACATTTAAAAATTTTCAACGTAGAAACATCTTCTAGAGTTCTGAGGTTTCCAGTCTAATTGACGTTTAAGGGCACTAACACTTTGTTTGAAATAGTAATTTTTAGTAACGAACCTAGCGGCTTTGCTCTGAATTTTTTCAATTTTCTGTTCTAAATAGCGTTATTTAGGGTCCCAGAGCACTCAGCCGTATTCTAAAGTAGGCCTCACATTAGAAAGATAAAGGGTGCTTTTTACATTGGAAGAACAATCGTGAAAATTTCTCCTAAAAAGTTTAGCACATGGTTAGCTTTGACCGTCATGTAGTCTACATGCGCGCTCCACGATAAGTTTTCTGAAAAATGAACGCCTAAATATTTTACTTTGTCCACCTGTTGTAGTGGGGCGTCGTCAATTGAATAACCAAAAGAAACAGGTTGTCGTTTTCTGGTAAATGTTATATAATTGCATTTGGGAATATTTAAATTCATTTTCCTTATTTCGCACCATCTTGATAAGCGATCAATATCTTCCTGTAGCGCTCAACCGTTTGAAAATCTTTTTATGTTCCGGTATAAGGCACAATCATCGGCACAAAGACGAATGCTTGACCTAATGTCTGCAGAAATGACATTTATATGTATATATAGAAATAAAAGCGGACCTAGCACTGATGCCCGTGGGACCCCTGATGTCACTTCTAAATACGACGACGTTTCCCGCTGACTAAAACAACCTGTCTTCTATTTGCAAGATAATAAGTAAGCCAGTTGATATTATTGTCAGGGATATTCACAACTTTTACTTTGTATAGGATCAATTTATGGAGGACCTTGTCAAAAGCTTTCTGAAGAAAAAAAACGCAGTCTACTTGCACGTTTTTATAAAAAACAAAAAACAACAACAACAACAACAACAAAGAACGTCGTGTTAAAAGTCGATCAGCTGGGTATCGCACAATAAACCACTTCAGAAGCCATGTTTTTTTCTTTTTGTTTACAATGGCGACTTATAAAAAGCGAGTGGCTATTTCGGAAGTCAAGGCCAACATTATTATGAGATAAGACTGTACTCTGATCAAAAACACAACAAAAATAATAGTGCAGTTTATATTGAAAACTGACTTAATGTTTCTGAAGAATGTATCAATACACATGTTAATGTAATTAATATATGAGCTAACCTTGTGAGATAATGTTTGAGGCAGTACTTCCCTAGTGTACTGCC
>JAZHYW010046639.1:0-12955 GCA_037355805.1 Ixodes ricinus
TTGCCAACTGAGCCATCTAGGGTTGGCAGCTGCTAGTGCGCAAAGGGGAACTAATTGGCAGGGCGTGCGAAGGCATAGTAGCAAGTTTTGCGGCCTTTCACGTGCGTGCGCCGTCTGCGGCGTGTGTCAACAACGGGAGAGAATCTCCGGTGGGCGGTGCCGTTCAGACGCCCATCTTTTCTTCCCTGGAACATCTATCGCACATTTTGTGCTTACTGGTCTCTGTCAGCATGATCAAGTTTGTATAGTTTTTTCTACAAGACATAGCACAAAATTTTATAAAAGATCGACAGTTTGCATGAAAATTTAACCCTTTCATGGTCAAATTTTTTGTCCAAAGACACGCCCCGTGGTCGGGTTTTTTTACTCGGTGCTCTAGCAAAGATTATACACTAGTTTGTTGTCGCATAAAAAAATCTAAGACTTAAAATAAATAGTACACACACTTCTAAACATCTGCAGCACACTCGCTGCAGGCTGAACAAAACAGAAAGGGCCAAAACTTCGACGCACTCCGCTTCCGAGACAGTCTAGAAGACAGAGCGGCTGTGTGTTAGACTCCGGACTCCGAACCGAGCTGGTTTCCAGTTGTGCGTCGGATGTCGAGCTGTTATCCGACTCCGAGTCCGAGAATGGTTTAAAGTCTGAACCCGAAGAGCCATCGCTCCAGTCTTCGCTACGCTACCTCCGGAGCAGCCGGCACGCGCGGCCATCTCGAAAGCATCACTTGCACAGAGCGTCCAGTTTCGCAATTTCAAAAAGCCGCGCTAAAGAAAAAAACCGCAATTACACGGTTGTAGTTCCGTACAAACCTACCAGATGGCAGCACCTCCCCGCGAACGCTCCCGTTCAAGAAGAGGCGCGAATTTTTGAACGAGCAGTCGCGGACGTACGAGCAGTCAGCGGACGTACGGGTACGTCAGAAACCATGCGGGACGCTCCCGCGCTGACGTACAGGTAGGTCGGTGACCATGAAAGGGTTTTAACGACACATTAATTTGGCCCCTAGGTGGCGTTTCTTGCTCTCATCATTGTTTCATATCTGATATGTCCATTCAGTTGTTCTTTACTGTGTGGCACTGTTGTAATGCTAATGGAATGCACGAGCAACATTGGTCATTAGTAGCCGAGGGGCTAAGCTTGACATGTAGTCGCAGACAAAATGAGCTGGAACTTGAACTTCCGGAAGCCATTTACCTTATTTTTATTTTCCTGTTAATCGTTGTGTGTAATCTCTTTCTCTGGAAGGAAAAACACGTGATAGAAACAAAGACATACTAATGCCTTCCTGACTTGCGCGCAGTTGCTCTTGATTGGACTTGGGGAGGCGTCTTCGTTTATGGACAGCTTAGTCCTTAAATATTTGGTTGGCTCGAAACGTCTTCCCACTAGCAGACGAAAATATAGTGGCGCCAGCAGCAAAAGAAATTGGATGTGGCTTTGGATGCCCTCCATTGAACAGCGCTTATGGAAATTTCTTCATCTGAGTACATGTTGCGACGTTCAACCTGCGACCAGACGACGGGTGGAAAGGCAGGGCAGGGTGGGCGAGTCTGGTTTTTGGGGAAGTTGTTGAATATTTATCATTTGATTTTTCTGTTTAATTAGCAGTCTTTACTGATGTTACCTGTTCGTGTTCTAAAAACAAGTTTTTTTTATCCCAGAAGGCGTTGAACGGCAGGGATCCCCGAGGAAAGTGCGACAAAGTGTCATGAAAACCGTTACGAAATGTGTGACACACGCTTTCCGTTCCCTTTGTGCAAAAGGAACGGATAATTGAAAAGACGGAACAATATGCTGTTTCAAACGTGTTTGACCGTTGTAGTATGGGCGTCCGGCGTTTGAGCAGTGAGAGGAGACTTGAGGCAGCCAGCTTTGCATCTTCCCAGTATTCATTCTAACCAGGATAACCAGGGCTCGGTGCATTGACGTCCATTTGTGCTCTCATCTCCTCTCGGTTTCTATTTGCGTAACCCCAAACAAATTAAGAAAAGAAAATAACTGCGATCTCCGCCAGAAGCTCCCAAAGATTGCCGTGGAAGCATATTCTGTGCATACCAACCTTATCCATGGGATGAAAAAAGATTTTGTTATTAATACTAGGCTGTACTTGCTATAATGCTTCGGTGCTGCAGTTTATTTATTTATTTATTTTTCATATAAAATACTTGTGGCGGTTGTTGCCGTTGTCTGCAGGGCGTCGAACCTGCCGGACGTGACGGGGCGGGGGCGGGGCGGCCCTGCCCCCGCTGGACAGCCAGTGGATTGAGACCAAGAGCAAGAAGGCGGCCCTGAAGCTGGAGAAGCTGGACACGGACCTCAAGAACTACAAGAGCAACTCCATCAAGGAGAGCATCAGGTGGGGACGCTCGCCGGAGCCGCTGAGCCAGAGCCCTTGTTCGGAGGGTTTGCCATTCGTTTTCGGAGGCCTAGGCTGAAACTGCGAAACTCCGTTGATCGATCCATCGAACCGTGGGTTCTCAAACGGGGTCCGAGGGAGCCCGGTGGTTCCCCATAGCACTCCTGTGGGTTCCTCTGAGCACCCTCGTGGCTTCCCCAGAACACCCTTGTGAGTTCTTCGAGCTCCCAAATCTCCTCGACCGACCCTGCCGCCAAGTGAAGCGTATTTCCAGTTTAAGTGCCGTGGGACCACTTTTGATGCACGTGCGTAATGGGATGCTAAGCACATCGGTCAAAGACGCGTTCTAGACACCATTTTGATAGAGTAGAACCCCTTTATAGTAATATTACTATATCAGGAGTCTTACTACAGTCGCCAACCGATTTTTCGGACTCCGATAATTCGGACTTGTTCGAAATTTCAGACCTAAAGGCGGAACCGTGACTTACCTCATAGAAATAGTGTATATTCACGACCAATGTTTCCGACAGCTTGAAGTCCGAAAGTTCGATTATTCGGACAAAATAGTCGTGAGCGATCGGCGGAAAACACCACCGAGAAGCAGCCATTTTGAATTCTATGTTGTTGGCTACAAATAGATTGGCTTGGCTTGGCAGTGCTACTTGAGTACTCTTGAGTTTTACCGCTAGGTGACGCTATGCTAGCCCTTTTTCCATTTAGCTGCCCGTCATCATCCACATCATTATCGTTTTGCTTTGTTTTTCCGTTCTTTCGCGTCGCCAGTCGCCATTTTGCGCTCGTGGATTTGCACCTCTCATCTTGTTTGGACAACGCTGGCTTGGACGTAATGGCCCCATCTGTTGTTCTGCCACCGCGATGTGTCGTTAAGAAGCGCAGAAAGTACTCGACCATAATGCTAGAAAAGAAGGCAGCGATTCTCAAGCTAACAGAAAGTTGCCGAACGGAAACGGAGGTGTAACCTGAAACGAGCCATGAGTGTGTGAGGGTGGTGAGTGGCCTGAGGGCCATGAGTGTGTGAGGGGTATGAGTGCGTGAAGGCCGTGAGGGAGCTGAGCGTGTGAGGGCCGCGAGGTTCAGTGAGGGTGAGTGAAGGGCTGAAGGTGAGTATGACTGTGAGGATGAGGGTGAGTGAGGGGCTGAAGGTGAGTAGCTGTGAGGAAGAGGGTGAGTGAAGGGCTTATGTAAGTGTGGCTGTGAGGGTGAGGCTGAGTGAGACCGACCTAAAATGCCGACCTCTGCTCGTTGCTAGGCCTCCACACATGCCGAGAAGCTCGAGACACGCGTGTTGCCGCCCGCGCAGGCGGGGCCACGACGACCTGGGGGACCACTACCTGGATTGCGGGGACCTGAACAACGCCCTCAAGTGCTTCTCCCGGGCCAGGGACTACTGCACCAGCAGCCGTCACGTCGTCAACATGTGCCTCAACGTCATCAAGGTGGGATGGGGCGACCTTGAACGCGTCTCCGGCTGGTGTGTGTGCCCCATCCTAAAAAGCGGTCCCTCGATTTCTATTAGATGACATTGCGGAAGTGTCGCGCCGTTGCCTGCTGCGATCTCGGCGGTGTCGCGGGAGCGGACATGGATGTGGCGGGTGCCTGTTCTGCTGTAGGACAGAAGTTTACGGAAGCTTTGGCAGTCGCGATCCGGGCCGCCTCGGCGACAGTAACACTCGCGTTCGCTCGTGCCCTTCGCTGGAGCTTTGCGACTGACTGCCGGGATCGTGACATCCGACGGCTCGAGGCGCTGATTCCTGTGGCGCGACTTAGCCACCCTTCTTTCGAAGCGCTCTCGCGGCACGGACGGTACGGGATGCTGAGCGCACCCGATAAAGACGCGTTCCGAGGACTGTGACGTAGGGTCACGCTGTCGTCCGGAGTTGCTTGCACCGAGAAAGTTTGCTTCAACTTCGTTAGATCAACCAATCCGCGGAACTCCGCTGTGGAGAAGGCCCCTTTGCGTGTCGCCCACGGGGGGCCGCCTGCTACTCCGCATTAGGAGACGTTATCGTCGTTGGCTGGCACGATCCAGTAATGAGAAAGAGCACCGATGTTGGTTTTAGGGGTGGTGCAGCCGTCGTATCATCTGTGAACAAATGTGTGCTGCTGGAGGATCTGCTGGACCTTTCTCCAGCAAGCCTCTGTGCTTGCATACACTGTCTCCCGTGCCTTTGGTTTCCTGTGTTGTGATTTTCGGAGGGAACCGTCCTGTACGACCAACATTCTCGGCGCCTACCTTTGCACATTGTATTTAGCAGGGCTGGGCGTCGATGCAATACCTAACTCGATTAGTTGATTCTCTTTAGTCAGTTAATGAATTGATTAATTAGTTTATTTAATTTCCATGCATAATAGTTAATAAAAGGTTGAAATGAAATGTTTTGCATTTGCTGAATATGTGATAAACGTTACGATGTACAATTTCGGACTTTAAATCTACTCTCGATGCGTAGTTGAGAATGGTCGAAAGATACCCACGCTCGCAAATTATTACTTCAGCTGCAAAGGTTCGTTGATATTCTCTGGCAATAGCGAACTCCTTCGATTGTTCACAATAGTCTCTGCTGCGCTGAATGGACATTCGCTTGTCATTAGAAGTGGCTGGGAAGTGTATAACCTTCTCCGCTTGTTTAAAATGACAAATTCCTCCCCTACAGTTTACTTTACGTCTAACTTTCGCCTAAAGTTTGCCTTCATACAAGTGTACTCGTCCACGTCTGCATTGTGAAAGCATTAAGATTTTTACTTTTTTCTTTTGTAGCGTTAGCTACACTGGCCGAGGTAGAGCAGTTTCGCGTGGCTCTCATAACGAGCCGTGCTCATTATGAGAGCCATGCGCGAGCCACGCGCGGTGGCGGTGGCTCCTTTGCCGCCGCCGCGCGGTTTGCATAATGAGCACGGCTCGTTATGAGAGCCACGCAAGCCGTTGCCGCGCGCTCCGCCGCCGCCGCCGCGATCGCCTCGTCCGCCTCGCTGGTCTGCGCATTCCAGAGGAGTGACATCATAGCTGCGGCAGACGCACTGGCGCCGCCGCGTCCCAGCTGTGCGCCTCCGTTGCACAGTAGCCAAGTCTGACGCTGCACCGGAGCCGCTTGATAGCGACTCTCATTTTGTGCGCATAAGCTCACGCTACGTATATCCTGGCATAGCCGAGCCAAACCACCGCAATTTTTTTTGTCAAGATTTAACTGATTAGCCAGGTAATAAAATTAATTGTGGTTAAAGTATTAGTCAATAATTTGGTAGGTTAATCTATCCAATATGCAGCCCTAATATTTAGTCTTTTGCAAATTATTTTCTTAGCATCGGTAGTATGTTGCATAAAGAGCAATGAGAAACCAATATACAGTGGCACGTGTGCCACCGTGTTCTGACAGGCGGAGCTGTGTGGGGCTGCCCGTCGTTTATAGCTTGCAGACCACCTCTCGGCCGGTGTGCTCTACTCAAAAAGGTCCATTCCAAACCAGTTTCTCCCGACGTTCGACGGCAGCATTTTTTGGATCGGCCGTGACACCACCGTGTCCGGTCTAGGGTTCGCTGTCTGAGACGAGCCTTTTAGCAAGGTGTTAAACTAATTTTCCAAAGCTTTTGGGGCGATAGTTTTAAGCCTGTTTTGGACACGGTCACCATCTCTTCTGCTTCATCCCATTGCCGTTCCTTGTAACACGAAAGCGTTGGCGTTTGTTGACGGATGTGGGTGTTGATGTTTGCACAGGTGAGCCGTCTACCTGCAGAACTGGTCGCACGTCCTCACCTACGTGAACAAGGCGGAGGCCACCCCGGAGTTTGTGGACGTACGTTAGCCTCCCGCTTGCTGCTCTCCTTTTGTGTTTGGACCCTGTTTGTTTTAGCATTGTTTATACCACTTGCACGATTAAAGGCGCTTGCAGCTTCGTAGGGCGGACACGGGTTTTACCAGCTGATAAAATATCTGAGACATGGTTTGCATGTGGCGTTGTTGCATCATGCTGGTGGTCTTTCCCGCTTGTTCTTGTTGAGAAAACCCATCCTTTGGGAATGATTATCTACGTTAATGCGAATAGCATCAAACGGTGCGGAGTTATGCGCGTTCGTCAGGTGGCCGGCACACTCTAGATACGCCAGCCCACTCTTGAGGCGATTCTAAATTTGTTGACACTTTCACAGCCCTGCGCACGATCTCCGCAGCCCAGCACGTGCGTTTGTGTCACTTAGGAAGGCGAGCAAAGCACGCGCCATACGCACAAACACTCAAAATGGTACCGACCAGACTTTCTGGCGTCTCAGCTAGTCTCCTCTCAACCAACGGTACTCTAAACGGTTGTTTATATCTTTACCATAGGACGCGCTTACAGCGCTGTCACAGCTACCGGTGCGCGCGCGTTCCATGCACGAGGGCTCATTCCGCTCTCGTGAGGCTGAGCTAGAGGTCTCCCGAGCGCGGGAGGGGGTGAGCTAGAGGGAGAGGGTGAGCTAGCCCTCGTGCATGGAACGCGCGCGGCACCGGTAGCTGTGACAGCGCTGCAAAGCGCGTCCTATGGTAAAGAATCAGATATAAACAAATGTTTAGAGTGCGGTGAATGACTGCCTTCATGCTCTGTGGTTAGCGCGTCTGCCTGCTGATCAAAGGGTCAACGGTTCGAATCCCAGCCGGCGCCGGTCTTTTTTATTTATTTATCGACCCGCGGCGTAAGAGGTTAGATAGCCAGATAGATAGATAGATAGATAGATAGATAGATACATAGACGAAAAGTGCGTGAAGTATCCAAAGAATGCTATTCGCATTAAAACAAATTCAATAGTATACTTCCGAAGGTACAGGCTTGGCAGCAAGGCAACTGCAATGGCGGCTGATGTGACATCGGGGCAAGCCACATACAGGATTTCACAAACTTGACGCTTTTTCTCTCCTTATTTTTCTTATATACAGTCGCCGACCGTCTTCTCGGGCTCCGATAATTCGGACTTGTTCGATATTTTGGACTTAAAAGAGGAACAGTGACTTATTTCATAGAAATAGGGCATATTCACGACCAATGTTTCGGACAGCTTGAAGTTTGAAAGTTCGATTATTCAGACAAAATCATCGCGAGCGATCAGCGGAAAACACCACCGAGAAGTGGCCATTTTGATTTGATGTTGGCTGCAAATGGATTGGCTTGGTTTGGCAGCACTACTTGAGTACTCCTGAATCCTACCGCTAGGTGACGCTATGCTAGCCTCTTTTTTTCCATTTAGGTGCACGTCATGATCATCATCATTATCATTTTGCTTTGTTTCCGTCCATCCCTCCGTCGCCATTTCGCGGTCAGTGGATTTGCGTCTCTCGTCCTCGTTCGGACAACGCTGGCTTGGACATCATGGCCCCATCTGTTCCTCTGCCGCCGCTGATCTGTCGTTAAGAAGCGCAGAAAGTACTCGACCATAACGCTTAGAAAAGAAGGCAACAATTCTCAAGCTAACAGAAAGTTGCCGAATGCAAACGAAGGCGTAACCTGAAGCAAGGCACTATTTACGGCTTTTTAAGCCCACTTGAAAGTAATAAAGGCAAGTTTTTCAACCTGCTGATTTTTCGGACTGCTCTATTATTCGACGTTTTTGTCCTCGCTAAGTCCGAATAATCGGTCGGCGACTGTATAGATGATGCCTTATTGGCATCAATATTGTATTTTCTGAGGTCCATGTCGTGGAAGTATTGAAAATCTTGCTACCATTCTAACTACAAAAATGGAGCTGTGTGATCAATGTCATTTTTATAGTTCTTCAGATGAAGCATGTTTTCATTGATCACTTGCTTTAATAATGAGTGAGCCAATTCTTTTATGTCACGCAAAGGCTTTCTTTTTTTAGCATAAAATAATCTTAGAACAGACATAAATAGTGTCACCATAGACGCTAGATAATTTTTTAACGAAAATTTTATGTATATACTGTAAACGACTTAATTTTCGCGGGCTCAAGTTTTCGCGAATCGGGCCAAAGCTGAAAATTTGAAATTATTCGCGGGTTCTAATTTTTGCGAATCGAGTGTAGCTTCCGTAGCGTTCACATATTGCCCGTATTGTTCGCGGGACGTATTTTTTGCGTTTGTAGGCGATTCGCGAAATTCGCGAAAATTAGGTCCTTGCGAAAATTTAGTCGTTTACAGTATATAAAATATATAAAAGTATATATTAAAAATATATAAAATAGCATATATTAAAAATATAGAAAAGGTATATATTAAAAATATGTAAAATATATAAAAAAATAAAATTTTTATATATTTTTCAGGAGTTTACTTTAACAAGCGTTAAAAGTTACATCAAATCAATCCCGGTAACTCGGGTTCTACTAGATGTTTAACACCTAGCTGCACACTTGGAATGTGCGTAAATGCAACGTCTCAGTGTACGATGTGGTAATTGCTCTTTCATAAAAGGGGAGCTTTGTAGCCGGTGGCCAACAGCAGGGGGTTGGGCTCCACCTTTAGTGCCAACTTTTCACCCTCGATAACACTTGGGCTTGTCTTAAGCACGCGGATCCAAATCAAAGGATGGAAAGCGATACGCTTGCACTGGAGCGACACTATTTGGATAGCGAGGCTGCGCTGCTTGATTTTCTACATCCCCCATCCGAAGCCAGAGCATGGTGCAGATCAAACACGAGCGCAGCGACAGCGATCGGCTGAGGCTTGCAGTTAATTGCAGGAGACTTGTATTCCAGCCGAAATGAGGAGGCAGCACTCTCATCCAAACAGTGCCCCATGCTAGCCTCTGGTAGGTGGTGCAGAAAGTACAGCACTTATGACCTTGCTATTTAGGAAGCGTTGGCTTTAGACGGAGCTCCTGCTGCATTACTAACCCGTTACCGACTACAAAGACCCTCATTTCGCTCGAAAGGTGCGAATGGAATGCGAAGGCTGTTAGAGTAGTCTAACTCGTCTGCTTGTCTGTCTTTGACCTGTCTTTGTCCTTTGACTCGCCTGCTTGTCTTTGTTTTGACTTGTCTTTGTCTTTGACTCATCTGCTGGACAGGGCCACGCCAGGACACCCACCAGAGCATTGTGACCAAGCTCCGGTGTGCCGCCGGCCTTGCCGAGCTGGCGACCAAGAAGTACAAGTCGGCCGCCAAGAACTTCCTCCAGGCCAGCTTCGACAACTGTGACTTCCCCGACGTGAGTTCCCGTCGGTTCCGTCAAACAAAGCCAGTCTCGCATATATGTTTGTATGCGAGGTTCCTGGGGCCGTAATCTACCTGGCGGGACAAAGCGGGATCAAGGGACGAGACATCACCACCCGCTGCGATTGGCCAGCGCCGCCGCACTGTTGACCAATTGCAGCAGACGGCGATGTCCGGGTCCCTTAGTAACGCTTGATCCCAACGTGCAGATTAGGACTCCTGGTGTCTTGGGCATTTTTACATTTCTACAATTTAGCGCACGAAGGTCGGATTAAACCGGCATCGATAGAGAAAACGAAACCTGGCTTTTCAGTCTGTACAAAGAAATAATCCATCTCCGAAAGCTGAAACTCCTTGAGAATGTGAACCCTAGCGGTGGTGATAAAATGCAAAAGTTTGAGCACGTGACGTTACCTGGATTAAAAGACATCTAAGGAGAACATCTCTCCACGAGCCGATGTCCACCTAAGCCTAATATTTATCAAGCCGAAATTTGACATTATGGGGGCCTGTAGCATTTACTATTGTGGTATAAAAACTTGTTGGCAAGAAAGAAAACATCATCTTTCTTACTGACAAGTTCTTTCACCGAAATAAATGCTATGGGCGCCCACAATCTCAAATTTTGGTTTAATGAATGTTGGGCTAAAGTGTGTTTCACATGCGGTGAGTTTGCTCTTAGAGCGGCGCTCCGGCCAGCCACAGGGACAGAGTGGTGCGTGACGGTAGGAGAAACGCTGCGGGAAAGCGTGCACATAGGATGGCATTTCCACGTTTGAGCAGACATGTAGTAGTAGTAGTAAGTGGTGAGGGTAGCAGAAAGCCGAAACATGTTGGCCACTCCTTTGATGGGGTAAGTTAGTTCCGAGCAGGTCACATGCAGAAAAAATATGCCGCCAATCTGGTTTCTTGTGCTGGGTCCTTTTTGGTGGTGCCTATTTCCAGCCTTAGTGGTGTGTCCAGCCTTAGAAGGGGTTTAGCCTGTGTGTCTGGGCTCCGCACAGAGTCTTTGTGAGGTTGATTTCCTCTTTCGTCTTCGCTTTTGTGTAGCAACGTGTATGTATTCACATTCCTGGGGAATAACTGAAACTCAATTTAGACAGTGAGCTTTCAAAAGACACCAAGCAAAGGCACATTGAGATTGCTTTCTTGGGTGTTTAAAATGTCTCTTTAGTTTTAATAAAATAAAACAAAAAATAGACACAACAAATAGAGCAGCGAGGTTGTTACTGCGAGCCGCAGAAACCCATTGGGCGCACACGCTTGCTGCAAGCAACATTGGACATCGCAGCGGCAGAAAACGCTGGTGTGAAATGAAACCTTGCAAACCGTCTTGCCGCGCCTCTACTGGCAGCAATTTTGGCCGTGGACTCGCAGCATGCGGTTTGTGCTTTAGGTGGATGTTGTAGTTTAGCTTTCTCGATAGATTCACGTCCTCAATCTTGCCCAAGCACTTCAGACAGTTGCAATCTGCTTTATTTTTTTGTCTCATGCGGAATGTCACAGATGCTGTCGCCGAACAACGTGGCCATGTACGGCGGAATGTGCGCCCTGGCCTCCTTTGACCGCAACGAGCTCCTGCGCAACGTCATCTCCAGCAGGTGAGGAAATGGCTTTCCCCGGAGCCGCCGAGGGACAGACCTCGGTGAAGCGGTGTCTGGGGCGCCACGAGCGTTGCCGCACGGCGGTGCATCGCGCTTAAAACTGTGGTCGCCGACAGAACGAGGACGGCGGGGAGGTGTTTCGCTCGTCCCGCCTACAGCGTCTTCGGGAACACTTTGCCGTCTTTTGAGCCCCGAGCGTGCGTGTGCCGTCAAGGCGCGCACACGCTGTTCACGTCCTCTTGGTGATCGTAGCCGCGTCGTAGTCGCACTAAGTACTCTGCTCCGAACGCAAACCTTTTACCAACGGTTCCGTGTTCTTTTGAATGGCCAACCCTTGATAGAACTTCCTGCCTGTCTTGAACTTCTTCTTTTGTCCAGTTTTCCTTCCTCCTTTGAACATAAAATGTATTTTTTCTTTTCGCACAGAGGCGATTGTGAAAAGAGAGACAGTGTAAACTCGCTATAACGGACCTTGATAGGGATGAAGATTTTGGTCTGTTCTAGAAGGAGCATGCAGAACGTACATTCTCTAAAGGAGCGTACACTAGACTCTCATTAAATGGGGAACACTGGCTAGAGGTTGAACTTCTGAACTACTCAAGTGATCGGAATGACATTTGCAGGAGATTTAACTTCAGATGTTGGTGTACTGTGCAAAGTTTTAGCTCTCTAGGACAACTTTACATAACTGCATAAGATGATATGTCACTCATCATTAAGAAATCTATGATATGCAAATGAAGCTATTAAGCATCATTTTAACGTCTTGAATATAAAGCGGGGGATGTGGGACTTTGGGCTATCTAGTTTTTATAACTCAAATATAAATACTTCAGGAAGAGTAATTACCTCAAAATATGAGATTCATATCTCTCGTATGTCAATGTTTGAAAACATCGTTTTTTCTCAATGAGGACTTTAATTTAAAACAATATAAAGTAGATAGCCCGAATCCTCAGTAAATTTCAGTTCAGAAACATCTTGGTTGTGGTATCAGAATAATTTTACCTTCGAACAAAGATTCCTTCATATGAAATTTGCAGCAAAAAAGTGGAACTGAGAAAATGCATTCAAACATTGAACTCCTTTACTTTGTTACTGCTTACAATGTGTTGAAAATATTTTATATATATCAACATAACTATTTGGCACATGGTTATGAAATTTAGTGTAAGGGTGTATAATTAGTTTCTAAAACCAAAAACCTCAAAATTGCAAAAAGAATTTTATCGAAAAATTTAAAAACTTGGGCCCATGTCTCCCCTTAAATCAAACTCCGGGAAGCCACAAATTTTGTTTGAATATCAGAAATTCATCTAAATGGGATGCAAGATAAAATTATAATTTGCCATATGAATGGCTACACATAAAAAACAGATATTTGAGGATTTTCTCTACGTAGGCCTACTGATCATCAGCAGGTATGCCACACAAGAAGCATTTGTGAAGTGTATGACAGTAAGCTGAAGTATCCCCCCAAAAATGTTGTTTATTGTGGACTCTTTAGACCGCACATGACAACTCAAAACAAAATTAAGTTTGTTCATCAGGCCGAGAAGTTGTCTAATGTAGAGTATTAACTCTTCCTCACCTTGCTCATAGGCCATCACCGGTGATCAGTGGTTTCCAAGTGCTGTCAAGAAATTAAATTTAGTGCATAGAATTATATTCCACAATCTTGTGAATAGCCGAAGAACTGTAGTTTCAATTTCAATGTGGGTTTTAGCTTTATCATGACCAGGTGGGCTGTCGAAAATAGCCTTGGGAACGGTGGTTGCACATGTCTAACATGGCTAACTGCTTGCATCAGTCTTCGTAACAAAGATAGCAT
>JAZHYW010046640.1:0-12527 GCA_037355805.1 Ixodes ricinus
TTTTTTCTACGAAAGATTTTTACAGTGCTGATACAGAATCTCACTGACTCCTTTCTTACTGACATATTATTCTGTTCCCCTATCGCCCTTATCGTGGGTATCTTTTGAGCGATAACTACTTCCACTATATAGAACCTCAAGGCGTTTTTTTATACTGATTATTTCGTCAGAAAACGAACCGGGAGAAGTGCATTCCTCACTCATAAGCTTCTAAAGTAGTACGTTTCACCCGCTTCTCTTCTTTCTTTTATTCGTACTTTAAAAGACTGAAGTGTTCAAGAGCTATAAGCTTAAATTCCTGTTTAAACAATATTCATTTCATTCCGAGCTCTTCCCTATTAGCTCTTGCCAAATCTTCAATAAGTCGGCGAGCTCTTTTTTTTAAAGGTTATTCCTTTAGAAGCTTTGTTTTAAAACTTCCCTAAATACCAAACCAAAATACTTCGGCGTTCCTTTCAAGAAAGAAAGTGTAAATAATACAAGAGCATAATCACTAAAGGACACGTGATCAACCTCCTAGTGCATGAACCCTCTGACAAGGTTGAGAGAAACGAACGCGCTATCCGAGACCGCATGGCTTGAACCTTGAAAATGCGTGTACTGTACACATCGTCCACTTGACGCGCAAAGTACACGTTCTGACACACCGCGTTTGACCACATTATTCAAAAACTCGCTGCACGCTTCTTTATATCGCTCGCCATTTGCTCTGTGATGCCCTGTACAAAAGCAGTTAAAATCACAAAAATAAGAGGTCGATCGGTTTGAACGTACTTTTCATTGTGCTCAAATATTATTAAACATTCCTTCGCCTTAGTACTGGCGTATATGCACATCTCCAAGCGACGAACGCGGCACTAACGCCTATATTTCGTTTCACCTTCACGTCCAGACGCAGCCGACGCCTCGAGCTGATGGGACCAATCAGACAACGTCAAAGAGCACCATCATGGCGTTCGTCGTGTTTCTGTGCGTGTTCTATCATCGTCGAGGAAATCATAAAAAGACAACGTCCAGTGACTTGCGCTTTTCATGATGCTGGATGGGTCCCATTAGCTCGTAGTGTCAGTTGCGTCTGGACTAAGTCTAATTAAATCAAAATTATTTTTTCAATTTTATGTAGAAATATAGCAGGGTTCTTGTAGAACCTGTTTTCCAATGAGCATAGTGAAATGAGTGCTAGAATTCATTTACAAAATAGGCCTTTTACACCTTTCTGCCCTTCAAAGGTCTCGCGACTTTACGCAGACATAGTTTGAATCGCTCTTTTCGCTCTCAAAACCTAAAAAAGCAACAATACTTGTTTTTTCGCGTGTGTAACATTGATAACACATATCATTTGGTCCATTTTGGCGTTTCATGGATATATCGAGGACCTTTTATGGGAGCACCCGAAATGTTGGGTCCCTAAACAACTTGATCTGGTGTAGGTGTGCAAAAAGCACATTTTTGGAGCGTCCCTAAGGCTGCTGTCTACTGACGCAGTTGCGTTCTACAACAATGGCAAAGAAACAAGAACAAAAGTGATCAAGGCCCTTTGGTGTAAGACTCGTCACGCGACCCTGAACCGGATTAAAAACATCAGAAGCTACAAAAGCAAACCTTCTGGCCTTTGCGGAAGCAAGCAAAGACGGAAATCGTAGGCGAGTCCCAGGACAGTGTAAAGGGAATGACGCTGAAGACTACGCACCAAGCGCGTTTTAGAACTGTGGATGAGTAGCCAAACTTCCAATAATCCTTTTGCGAAATTCCATAAGCGCCCCGGCTCACGCGCAAGGGCGTTGGCAACTCACAACAGCTTAGCAGATAGATTACGAAGGCATGCCATAAGCGCATTCATGCCGCGACATTGAGCCGTCGGCGTTTGCGAAGGGATCGCGCTGCAGCGCGCCGTTGTCAGGCGCCGCAGCGTCGCATATGCCTCAGCATCGCAAACATTCGGACAAATGGTTCGCGGCGACAAAGCGGCGTGCTGTATCTTTGTCAAGTAAGTGGCACTCGAAGGCACACGCTAAGTGCGCGAGTCAACGGAGCGAGCGCGGGCGGCCAAATCACAGCGCACTTGGCTTTTGCGTCGCGATTGTTGATTCAGAGCTCTGCCTACCCCTATGACATGTGCGTGGGTGTGTATAAACGGCTCCTCTCAACTGCACGCAAATCAGGTGAACCAAAATGAACAGCTAAGAGCGCGATAGGAATCGGTAGCAACGGTAGTACCCACTCGGGGAACGACGCGCGAAGCGGCGTGTTGGCCGTCGCCACTCCTGTCGAAAAAGGCCAAATAAAGACAAAAATACTATTAGATATACAAGAAATATCGCGCGCAGAAGATAATAAAAACACTTAGAAGCAATAAAAAACACACTGGAATAAATGAAAATAGGTAATGGAATAGAAAAACGGAGGATTAAGAGGAGACAAACGACAAGGCAATCAGATCTCAAGGCAGAGCGGCCAGGTGAGGGACAGTCTCTCCCACAATTCCTCGCGCGCGGGCCGGGGCGCTTGGGAAAATTGCAAATCGTCTATTGCGTTTTCTCGGAAACTTTGTTTTTGTACATGCAAGGTGCACTTTCTCGAAAGATAGTGGAGCTGTCAGAGAAATATGTTGGGCAGTTATTATTACATGGCTACTTTATTTACTGAACCTCGTAAATTGTATTTTGTTGAAGGACGTTTTATTTATTAATATATATTTCTCTTAACAAGAAGCAACAAAATGAACCACAGGTGTATAACAGTTTGTTTAAAAAACATCAGATGTGGGATTTCTATATTTTTGGGGTAAGAAGAAAGCCAACGTTGTGAACAATAGCTGGAAGAGCTTTTATGGCTCTAGTTAAGTTTTGACACTTCATAAATGTTCCTTAACCAAAGTAAATAGTCATATTGTCTTTAATAATTTGCATATTATTTAATGTTTTTAAATGAAACTTTGTAAGCAGCAAGCAGAAGCACTACAGAAAAAACTTGAAAAGCTTGAAACCACTCGTATAAAATGAACCTAAGATAGTGTGAAAACAATTTGAGTCATATCTCAACCTACCATCCGCCCTTACGCTGAAACGAAGTATTAAAGCTATTGTTTATGCGGCATTTCCACCACGCCCGATTGTACTGGAAGAATAAATAAAATTTCTAACATTTATATCATGTTCGTAGAGTGCTTAGCTTAGGATTTCGCATCGGTTTTGTATAATCCGTTACGGCTTCATAATTTGCAGTGTAATTACATAAGGTATACGACAAGGGGGAGACTTTATAGGGAACTAATCGTCTCAACATAAAAGTTTTAAAATAATTTTCATTAATATAAATGAACAGAATGTTCAAATTCACGTCAACGAGAACCACTACATCAGTATATTTTAGAAAGAGTCGCAGCAGAATGGAAACGTGGCGGTGCACTAAAGTTACCACTCATGCAAAAGGCACAAGGCTGGCCATGTAAAAACGGGGATGATAATTTTCTCATCCGCGTCCCTCACACCAAATCATCAAAAATCAACGCATACCTAGTAGCATCGTCTCGAAGTGGGGACGCATCGGCCGTTTTTACGAATTCGTTCATCTTTTGAACTTTGGGCACACGCACCTGGCCAGGGAACTTTTTCAGGACAACCCACTTCCTAGTTAAAAGTCGAAATGAAAAGTATAGCACATGAGCCTATCCTGGTATTATGGCAAATACTCAGAAACGAATCCTTTTTTAACAAACCGGTCTCCAAGTGTGAATGGTTCGCCTGTTTTTAGGCATTCGTTCATTTTTTTTTTTGATTTGGCCATTTGCGTTTCGCCGGGGAACTTCTTGAGGACAACCCAGCTCCCAGAAAAGGACGGCGAAAAAAAAAGTAGAGCCCTCTAGCCCATTCTGGTATATAACAAATAGCCGAAAACGATTCCTTTTTTAGAAGACCGGTGTGAAATGCGGGATGGTTCAACAATTACCACAAATGCATTAATTGAAAGAAAAAAAAGCCCACGCGCGTCTCGTAAAGGAAACGTTTTGAGAACAACCCAGTTCCCACCTAAAGGCACAATATAACATTCAGAACCCTCGATCTCATCGTGGTTTTATGGGAAGTACTCCAAGGAAATTCTTTTTAAGAAAACCGGTCTCAAGGTTCGGCTGATTTTAGGCATTCCTTCATCAGTTGAAAGTCGGGCACCCGCGCCTCGCCTTGTAACTGTTTAAGGACAGAGCAATTAACAGCTCAAGACAAAAAAAATTAAAGTCATTGAGCCCCTCCTTTTGCTATGGCAAATACTCGAAAACAAATCCATTTTGAGGAAACCGGTCTCAAAGTGGGCACGATTCGGTAGTTTTTACGCCATCGTTCATCTTTTGAAATATGGGCACCTGCGCCCCGCCAGTGAACGTTTTTAGTACAACCAAGTTCCCAGCTAAAGACAGAACTCAAAATTCAAAGCCCTCGAGCCCATTTTGGTACTACGGCAAGTACTCCAAAGTAAGGTATTTTTAGATAACCGGTTCCAAAGTGGGGATGGTTCGGCTAATTTTAGGCATTCATTCGTTCATCATTTCAAATTCGGGTACCCGTGGTTCGTCGGGAACATTTCTAGGACTACATAGTTCACTGCTAAAGGTAAAATATAAACTTTAGAGCCCTCGAGCCCATCATGGTATTATGGAAAATACTCTGAAACGATTTTTTCTTTTTGAGAAAACCGGTCTCAAAGTGGGGATGTTTCGGCTGTTTTTAGGCATTCGTTCATTATTTTAACTTTTGGCACCCGCGCCTCGCCAGGGAACTTTCTGGGAACAGCCCAGATCTCAGCTAAAGGCAACATATAAATTTGAGAGCCCTCGAATGTGTCCTGGTATAATGGCAAGTATTCGAAAATCAATTATTTTTAAGAAAACCGGTTTAGGCAGTTTTTACGCATTTGTTCATCTTTTACAAATTGGGCACCTGCGCCAAGTCAGCAAACTTTTGAGAACAGCCCAGTTTCAGACTAAAAGCAGAATGTAAATTTTAGAGCCCTCGAGCGAATTCTGGTACTATGGCAAGTACTTCAAAATGAATTTTTCTTGAGAAATGCGGTCCCAAAGTGGGGATGGTTCGGATGATTTTAGGCATTCGTTTTATTTTGAGATGTGGGCACCCGTGCCTCAAAAGGTAATGTTTTGAGGAGAACCCAATTCCCAATTAAAGACAAAATATAAATAGCAGAGCCCTTAAGCCCATCCTGGTACTACGGAAAATGCTCAAAAACGAATCCTTTTTGAGGTTAACAACCTCCAAGTTGGAATGGTTCGGCTGGATATACGCATTCGTTCATTTTGTGAAATTTGTGCACACTCGCCTTATTAAGGAACCTTTTTACGTCGGCCAAGAGCGTAAGTGATGTTGAAAATACAAAAAATGAGATCCCTCGACAATAAGCTGCTACCAACGGAAATCCTTTAAATTGAGTCATATTTGTGTAAACTTGTCTTGAAGTGGACATGGTTCCACCATTTTCAGGCATCTGTTCATCATTTCAAATTCGGGCGACCGCGTCTCATCTAGAAATTGTTTGAGATCGGCCGAGTTCTTAACTGTTGAAGAAATACCCAATTTAGGGCTCTTGACTTCAAGTTTCTGGGATGGAAAATCCTCTAAAATGAGCCATCTTTGAGAAAGCTTGTCTCGTAAAGGGCCTAGTTTGACTGCTTTTAGACATTCGTTCCTGATTTGAAATTCGGGCCCCCGCGCCTTGTGCAGAACCCTTTTAAATCGTCCGAACATTTAACTGGTGACGAAATACAAACTTTAAGGCCACCGAATACAAGCCTCTGCTATTGCAAAATCTCGGGTCCTTCAAAGACGTGATATCAAGTGAGATATTTCAATAAGCTCTTTTCCCATATTTTTTTGCTGTTGTTTGTGTTTAGGGCGATTGGGATAATTAATATATTATAAATATTTAGTAGGAATCTGAATATTAATTTTCACATAGGAATGTTAAGTTCACAAAAACTAACATCCTCTCATATATCGTTTATTCATCGCAGTGATTTTATTTCTTACAATAAAAAAGGCATTGTTATATTCACCTTACAATTATATTGAGTCAAAATGTCTTAAACACTTTCTAACCTTATGTTATCGTGATAAAAACACTTGCTTTCGCTCTTTAGCATTATTATGTCAGTAGCAGAATACTGGAAATGATCGCAAACGTCTAAACGAGAATGAATCCGCCTTATTGGGCACATTTGTTCTCGCGAACCAAAAAAATAAAAATTCTGAGAAAAAAAAACTAAATTGATCCACCCCATTATCGATTCTTCTGGTTTACTGTAGGGCGTTTTCAGATAAGATCGAACCATGTCCAGTACCCATTTTTTAATTTGATGAAAAAAAAATAAAACCAATCGTTGTTTTCGAAAAAAAGCTTTGTCTGCGAAAAAAACTTTGTAAGCACCCTCTCAGTCAAGTGCGCGTTTGGCGTATCGCGCGATGTTGACATTTCGGGCAGCTGCCTAAAAAAACTGTTCACACTACGGGTCTAGAAATATTTACTGACAAATTAGGCGCAGGAAGGATTGATGAAAAT
Organism: Ixodes ricinus; assembly: GCA_037355805.1. NCBI lineage: Eukaryota > Metazoa > Arthropoda > Arachnida > Ixodida > Ixodidae > Ixodes > Ixodes ricinus. The sequence goes on from JAZHYW010046640.1 coordinate 6,565, forward strand.
AATTAATCACAAAAAATTAGGGCCGGCACATTGCGCACAACGCGCTGGATTAACGATTTTGTCTCCGAATCTATAGAAGCTAAGGTCTTAAAAGTTTGCCAGTGCGTTGCCCTGTATATCGTTCATCTTTGCGTGAAATATAGTTGTCCTGGTCAGTGGAAGTAATTTACAAGAATCGCTCACACAGGGGCATTTAACTTAGAATGCATTATTTTGAAAATCATTTAAAGAAAAGCCCTCTTTAATATTCTTTAAACTCTCTGCAATGAATGTTTATAATATGTACTAACAGAGTCTGTAAAAAACGTAATGCAATGTTTGTGTGGCTTTTAAGTTATAAAGCGAGAAATATGGCCAAATTGAGGCTACACGGTTGCCATAAATGCGGCGTGCACATACCCGTTCTTCACAATTGCATTATTATTAAAAAGCGTAAAAAGGCTACGGGGTGGTCAGGAAAAGACAAATTGAGAGGTGCAGGGGAGTTTTGATGCGAAAAGTCCTAATACACTTTTTGTACAACCGACCTACAAATGCCCATGGGCCGGAGCGATCGAGGTGCGCCACCCTGTAAGATGCTTCGCAGTAACTGTTTCAACAGCCGGCGTATAGCGTCTCCGTCTACGCGACGTAAAGGAAGCAGCCGGAGCGACTTTGCAAACCGCAACCTTGGCGGTAACATGATATTGGAGGCAGGGCACGGCAGAACCTGAACCTGCGCCGCCTGTGAGCGCCAATATATCCGCCGCCATGGAGGGCCGCACAACGCGGCAGAAAATAAAGATACTTAAAAAAAGAACTGCGATTGAATGAGATTGTCTGTAGCTTAATTTATATGAGAACGGTTTGAACAAATCTAAAATGCAATTTGCGTATGCTCACGTATCCTACGTCAGTGATGGTGTAGCAAGTAACTTTAAAAAAACAAGTACTAACTACATGAGCAGCAGAGCAACAAGTACACGTCAGTGAAGTGTATTTTTTCCGCAACTGGACATGGCAAGAGTGCCTGTGATAGAATCGAGGGTTGTGTCAAGCTCGAAACGTTCTACAACCTATGAGGGCCCACCACGTTGGTGATCAAGTCCGCGTCAGAGATGGTTGCCCCACTGATCACTAAACTGCCGGACGTGAAAATAATCCACCTCCCGAAAGCTGACGTCAAATCGTTCAGAGAAATGAAAGCAAAGGAGTCGGACTTCGTTTCCGTTGGACATTGAATTCAGTCCAGTGACTTGTGGCAGGGTACGCGGTCCGACACTTCGCACCTACAGCTGTTTGTAGCAAGAATAGTAGACTCAAAAATTATATATATCTTTGAAAATGAAGTATTTTATGGCTGCAAATAGCAGATCGAGGTCGCAAGCTGGAGGTGCCACTGAGAAGAAACAAACAGTGATCGCTACAGGCAAAACGGGAAAAACATTTTACTCCTCTGAGTGCCAGGAGAGCGCCGCGACCAACTCAGGTCAGCGTCCGGCAGAAATAATGCACGCGACAAGCGTTGAATGCACGCACAGGACCTTGATTCATTAAACTTGTTTTAATTGTATCACTTTAAACATGTATTCTTTCTTAACACTATTTAAACTTGGTCGTCAGCAGCCCTTTCTCTTTACGAAGGGAGTCTGGGCTGGTGACGAAATTCACTGATCCGGAAAATCTGTTTTAAATTGTTGACTTGTGCACCAAACTCACCTGTAATTGTTCGTATGAATTCTTATTTTTCACGAACTCCTGTCACAGTGCTTTCTCTTCAAAGACTTCCTACATTTTTTTTACCCCTTTTTTTGGCTATATTTGAAATCGGCAATGTCCTATCTTTTTCTACTCCCATTACGGCAAATCGGTTTATTTAGCGCGCTGTAAAAAAAAAAAAAAGACATTGCAGAGCATTTTTTGAAGAGCCTGATGGAACAGATTATGAGCCTTGATCTGTGAAAAGTAGAAGAAACATTAAGACGGCCCTAATTTTAAACTGATTTTGCAATTATTGCAAAATCAGTAACCTGTTTGCATTTCAGTGTATTTTTTTAGAAAGGTTATTGTTTTCAAGTTTAATGACAATTTAAGCGCATATAGAGGCAAACGAGTCCAAATCTTGTTATAAAATTTTAATTTCCAGACTTTTAATATCCGGATTCATAAAGCTCTGAATTGCTTCGTAATCGAAAATGCATGTTTACCTCCGTTTATTTTATCTGGAGTCTCTGCACAACAAATATTAAACCCAAGGCGACAATGGTTTTTCTTTTATAAATATTCAGATGGACGGATTCACGCAAGTCGCAAAAACCTGTGCGTACACTGACAGCGACTTTGTAATTTTTGTTACTCAAAAGAAATTTCATTTTCTGCAAAAAAAAGTTCGAATATTTTTTTGCGCTTGCACAACAATTAAAATATATCATTTGGTAAAAATATAACAAATGTCGACCGGACATACTCGTTCGATTCTTCCTGGAAACACGCAATAGAAACAATCTCAGGCAATTGAAATTCTTATTTTTTTAAAGTATCTTTATTTTTTACGCGTTGTGCGGCCCTCCATGGCAGCGGATCTATTGGCGCTCACAGGCGGCGCAGGTTCACGTTCTGCCGCGCCCTACTTCCTTTATCATGTTACCGTTAAGGTTCGTAGGCTGATCTGTTTGCAAAGTCGTTTCGGTTGCTTCCTTTACGTCGCGTAGACGGAGACGCTATGCGCTGGCTGTTGAAACAGGAACCGCGAAGCATGCTACAGGGTGGTGCACCTCGATCGCTCCGGCCCATGGGCATTTTTGGGTCGGTTGTACGAGAATGTATTAGGAGTTTTTGCTTCAAAAACTACCGTCCACCTCTTTGCTGTCAACGTGTCTTTTCCTGACCACCGCGTAGCATTTTACGCTTTTTAATAATAATGATATTGTGAAAAATATGTATGTGCACGCCCCATTTATGACAACAGCGTTAGCGTCAATTTGACCATGTTTATCGCTTTATACACTCCACAAGAACGGTCGAATAGAACTGGTTGTTGTTTAGGAACAAATTGTAAGATCTTATTGAGCGTTTTGTGCCATTAATTCGTATTCACAGTGACGCCTGTAATCCTTGGTTCAACAGTGTTATTAGGTCTCTGGGGAATAAGAAAAAGCGTCTTTTCAGGAGAGCTAAACAGAACCCGTCTCCACTAGCATGGGATTCCTACTATGATTGCCTTAAACAGTATACCCGCCAGATTAAAGCGGCAAAAGACAAATATTTCAACAGAGACCTACCCACCCTCATGCAAACCAACCCCCAAAAATTCTGGACCCTTATTTCTCCAAGTGACCACTCCCGGTCTATTTGTTTGATTGATGGCAACGGCTGCCCTGTCCCTGAAGCTTCCTGCCCTTCAGTAATGAACGAGTACTTTGCTTCTGTTTTTACTTGCGAGAACCCTTGGAACATCCCTACTGTCCATCCAGCTCCTTATAACACCATGGCACCTATTATCATCTCTCCTGACGGCGTAGCCGGACTTATAGATCGCCTCAAAGTTTCATCATCCCCCGGACCTGACAACATTTCTTCAAAAATCCTCATAAACACAAAAGACATATCAAGCGAGTACCTCACGCTCTTATATACCCAGTCATTGGCAGAGGGACGTCTTCCTCCGGACTGGAAGGTAGGAAAAGTCATACCGGTCTTCAAGGACGGTGATCGATCATTACCCTCTAACTACAGACCTATATCGTTAACTTGTATCCCATCCAAACTTCTAGAGCATATAATTTTTTCTCATGTGGTGTCTCATCTTGATCAGAACCACTTCTTTTTCGACCACCAACATGGCTTTCGTAGGGGTTTTTCTTGCGAGACCCAATTGTCACTGTTTACCCATGAAATTCATGCCAACTTCGAATCTCATCATCAGACCGACGCAATTTTTCTAGACTTTTCGAAAGCATTTGATCGTGTTCCGCATCTTCGCTTACTAACAAAGCTCTCTGCACTCAAAATAAACGATAGCGTCATTTCGTGGATTCACAATTTTCTTTCTTCTCGAGTACAGTTTTCAGTTGTGAACAGTCACGAATCTGGTTTATGCGACGTTACGTCGGGAGTGCCACAGGGGTCGGTCCTCGGCCCTCTCCTTTTTCTAATATTTATTAATGATCTCCCTCATTCCATTTCCTCCAAAGTGCGTCTTTTCGCAGACGACTGTGTATTATACCGACCAATTGCTTCTCCGGACGACCACGTGCTCCTTCAGAATGACTTGTCTACCATAATGAATTGGTGTTCCGACTGGCAGATGAGCCTTAATTATTCAAAGTGCAAACTCGTACGTTTCACTCGCAAGCGCTCTGTTTCGTCATGCATATATTCTCTTGGCACCCAACCCATTGAAGACGTCCCATCATACAAGTACCTTGGTGTACTCCTTACCTCCGATTTATCCTGGGCCGCTCACATCGAATCCATTTCACTCGCCGCATCAAAAACTTTGGGATACATCCGACGCTGCCTACACTCTGCTCCTCCGAATCTTCGTCTTTTAGCCTACCAGACATTCGTCCGACCAAAACTTGAGTACGCCGCCACCATCTGGAGCCCTCACCAAATCTACCTTACCACCCAACTTGAAGCCATCCAAAATCGTGCCGCTCGCTACATACTCTCTGTATACGATCATACTGCTAGCGTTACGGCTCTAAAGTCTCAATTAAACCTAACTTCATTAGCTACCCGCCGTAAATGCTCGCGTCTCTGCCTATTTCACAAAATATTCCACCATCATCCGGACATTAGATCGATGCTTTTACAACCTCCTCCCCGATCCTCTCGTAGATTAACGAACTCTAACTGTGTGCAGCGCATCTCTGGATCCACTAACGCATTTAATAACTCATTTTTTCCCCTAGCGATTTCTGAATGGAATGTACTACCTGAGTGCATCGCCTTAATAATATGCCCGGACGCTTTCCGTTCCTCCTTGGTTTCGCATTTTCAAGGGGAATAATGACTGCCTGTTTGCCTTCTATTTTTGGTTCCCTGGTGGATTATTACTGAGTGCGTGTTTGTTGATGAAATAGTTGTTGTTTCATTGTTTGTTGCTGTTTCATTGTTTCTTTCGTTGACTGATATGTGATTGATCCCCCCCTTATGTAATGTCCCCGAAAGAGGACCTTTAAGGGTAAATAAATGAATGAATGAATGAATAAATGCACCAAGCGCGAACTAGTTCAGCCAGTTCAGGTGGAATCAAACAGACCTATTGTTATGATAACGGTGTATTGTGCAGCACGCAAACTAGGTCCAGGTGTTGTTTGTGGTGAGCATCCCTTTTCTCAAGTTATATTTGTGTGTGACTCTATGTTCCCTTTTTACTCTTCACTTTAATATTTGCTGTTTTCCCAAAGTCTGGAACCTGCCTACAAAGTGGTGTGTATGATATTACATTTGTTTAGGGAGGAGGACCACCAGGAGCTGGCTTTGAGCCAGCTTTCCGTGCTTGTGGGGGCTGCAGCCCCACACATGGCCATGCGGCTGGTCAACGGCGGCGACACCGACGGTAGGCATGGTGGCTGCTAGTCTTTAGCGTGGCCGACATCCTGGAGCCTATGGTGGTGCAACGGGCTGATGAGGAGCTTTCTTTGAAGGCTTCTCAGGTAAGGAAAGGAAACCTTCCAGAGTTCTTTGGGAGTCGGCCTGCTGAAGGACGATAACCTTCAGCTGCTATGTTCTACAAGGTGTTTGTAATTGTTTGTACTAGACTGAGAGGCACACATCCCTCAGTCCAGTAGATACTTCGGAGAACCATAACGCAGAAGAGATTGAGCGAAGAGGGCAGAAACAAAGCAGACGCAAAGTAAGGCCTATTTGCTTGGTCGGATTGCTCTGCATTTATTCTGCTGTTTTCGATACAATGCCTTTTGCCGATGGTTTGCGCAAAAGTAAAGCAGACTGAGGCTCGATAATTACTTTGCAAG
>JAZHYW010046643.1:0-21957 GCA_037355805.1 Ixodes ricinus
GCCTTCGTTCCAGTTACGTATTACTATGCGCTCGCCATACACACGAAAAGAACGCAAAATTCAAACGAACTACGCTGTTTGTTCAGCGTGGTTCGTTTGAAATTTTGCTTTCTTTACCTAAATGTGCAAAGTAAATCTACACAAAAAGTGCCTTTCGCCAGTGTATATTACTATGAAATACAATGTACATTAAAACGTGTCCGTGCTGCGGAACTGTACGAACAACCGTTATTATAGCCCTAAACCCTGGTTAGCATGAAGCCGATACTATCTGAAATAGACACCATTTTTTTTACAGAACGTTTATTACCGCTGCGAAACGCTCTCCTGTTGCCTGATGTATCTAACGGTTGGGAACTCATGAGTCAAAACACCAGAATGTTTTCAGAAGGTCAGAAGTTATTTTAAAGGTTAAACCATGCTCTTCGCCCAGCCGAAATATCAGAACTAAAGCCGATCTCCGTTGGAAAACATACGGACCATTGTTGCGTATCAGAGTTCGACTTAAATAAAAAGCAAAGGCAAAAACCTTTAGTGTCTTTTGAAGTTCAGCCTGTTGTAAGCCAGTAATCAAAGCGCATTAACAAAAATTCGTAGTCTCCGCTTCATATCTTGCAGATATGTCTGGAATTCGGCTTATCCTGGTACTTTTTCATATCTGCATCGTGTATGTGGAGGTGAGTTAAAGCATGCGTGTTTGCATAGCCATCACAATGGACTTTGTTTCGCGTCACTTGTCAGAACGCGACACCAGCCTCCTCCATCGCGCCAATTTTTGAAGCCACGGGCTGAACACAATACCGTAATAATGCTCTGTCTGGCTATGCACTAAAAAGTAGAAAAGTGACAGACCTGGAAAAAAGTACGGCACGCCTTGTTGCTTCACTTTTCAATCTGAATTTCTTACAGCCAACGTTAGATAACTGTAGCGCTTGACTAAAACTACCCAAGCCGCTGAAGAATGAAACCGTGCGAGGCGGTCCATGCCTATTCGAGAGTTACAAAAACAAAAGTTGAGACAATGGTCACTTTTCGAAGATATTCTTCTCCCAAGCTGTTATATATTTTCTGAGCATTAACCCGGACACTGCACAAAACGACCCACCCTATCACGCGATACTCGGGATCCCTGGTGCCACCGAAGGTGTTGTGTGCTGCATTTAAGTGCTCTTGGTGGGCTGGGAAGCTGCAACTTCAGAGGTTTAAAAGTGCATAGTTTTACTTTCACCATCAAGAACAAGAAAATGTATTGCGGTATTCACGTCTGTGTTGTAGGGTGATTGACACTGTGCGTCTTCGAGGAAGTTTAATTCCACGTGGCAGATTGGGCTAATGCATCGTCGGGATGCAAGGGGTTTCGCTTGAGCCAGTGATGTGGCCCCCTCCCTTGAATTTCAGACCTTTGGAAAGAAAAATACCAGACTACCGTTGCTCAGTTACTGTGCTTCGGTTTCTCAAGAGCAACTGTGACCACGTGTTCAATGGTTGAGAAAAGGTTGCCACCACTTGCTTTCCGACACTTCCTAGACCTGGATTTTCGAAAGTGGAGTCTCGCCACGAAAGACCCAAACCGAATGACGAAGATATGTCTTCGAGAATCATATTTGTACATCAGGGTTTGGATTTGCCCGTTAATATTTCGAGATCATGTTTTTGACGTATTTAATGGTTGCAAACTGTTTTGACGTAGGTAGGAATTGCAAATTTGGAACCTGTGTAGCCATTTGTTGACAACATTCTCACCATCGCCATATTTTACAGCTTCCGATCAAATCGTGCACACCAGCAGCATTAAACCTTTCTCACACGAACGCGTTTCATGAAGAATCTTCGGAAAACTTGTTCCGAACTAATCTCCCGGGTCTCCTCGATAGCATCACCCACTCAATCAGAGTGTCCTTTCTAGAAGATACTTCCGTGAGCAGCGACATTCTCTTCTGCGTTACAACCGTTGATGGTTCTACAAGATCTCTCGTCGTCTATGAGAAAGGCGTGGCCGCAATTAAATAGACAGAACTATCTTGAGATCAGTTGCAGATGTTACAGTGCAATGTCCCCGAAAGCGTAGCGACAGCCGGTCTAGTGATTTCGACCTAGCATGACTTCTGTTGAGATTGTAAAGCATCATCGATTGTAAATTCCAAGTCTCACCAACGTCCATAACCAAACATGAACGAAGATAACGTGTTATAATCCGTCCTATACCTCGGCTATCACTGGGCGCCGTTTTGTGTAGCCGATTGAAAGCTAGTTTTTAATGCGAACTGCACTAACTGTCTTTGCCGAGCGACCCGACGTCACCAGTTTTGAGGCCGCAAAAAACGGCGCCTTCGCTTTCTCCAAGTGAAACCGAAATCTGATTAATTTCGCCTTCGGTCCCGTTGGCTGGTGCGCTCCATGGTTTGAAGAAACGAGGCTCCCATTGGCCGCTGCGCATCGGTTTCAAAGAGGCCACCCCATGGCGCTGCGTGCCCGCGAGCGCCGCCAGCGTGCCGATACAAGGAGTCGGGTTGCGCTCGCGGGCAAACCGCCAGCGCGCAGGAAAAGAATCGGCAGCGCTGCCACTCTGGAGAGCGGCGGCACGGCCGATGTCAGTGCAGCGAGACCACTTCGCGAGGACGCGCGCAAGAACGACATTCATGCTTTCGCATTCACAACTATAAGAAGGGCTTAGGTTTACCACGAGCATTTTTTATGAAAAGATGACGCTTTGTGGCGCCACAGTTATTGTCTGCCTCCACCTTTGTTTTTCCTTGCCAGATTCGTGCTGCGGGTTTCGTTACTTTTGTGTATATAAGAGTTATCGCTATAACTGCATCCTCGCGTGTTCATACTGCAGCGTAACTTCAGCCAGCGTTGCCGAATACGCCCAAGCTTCTCTACTCTCCACTGTGCGAAACAGGGTTGGTGTTGGCTAGCCTCGACCAGCTTTCGTTTCTTATTGCGAATGCCAGGCATGGCTCTGAAGGCCTTTTTTTGCCAATTTTCGGCTCACGGCAACCGTAACTAAACAATAAAAATTCCAACAAATTTTTTTTTTCTTTTTTTTTTTTGTTGGGGGGGGGGGGGAGTTGTAGGAGTAAGGGGTGGGACGGAAGTTTGAAGAAATCAAACCTATAACGAAAAAGATGGCGCTCTCACGTTACGATGAAGCACCTTGACTCCCGCACGTGTCTCTAAGCTTCGCCAACGGGTATACTATTGGAACAGAAAGGTTCCCTAAGTTTTAACGTGCACAATGCGTTTGACGCTTGGGCTTCCTCGCTTCCTTTTTCGCGAAAGGAGCAACGTCCCAGTGCGGGAGTTTATTTTATAAGCATTAAAATCACTTCACATGAAATTTTGAAGCTCACTGATTACGATGTGGAGCGCAAGTTAGTTTGCTTCATGCACAGCGGTTGCGATGTTTTCATACACACCGAGCTCTGATTGGCTGATTAAAAAAAATGGTGGGTAGACCTCAAGGCATCTAGCATTGAGGTCTACCCTATTCTTTCAATCAGCCAATCAGAGCTCGATGTCGTTCTTACGTCACCGAAACTCCCTACGCAAGAAGCAGACTACTTGCTCCCGCATACAAAAACGAGCCACAGCACGCAAGCAACTGCTATAAGTGTTTATTTTCTTTCTCCTTTTGATTAATTTGAAGCCTCGATAGATTCTAACAAATGTAAAGTTGTGGGGAGCTATCAAATGGCACAGATCATTAATATATCATAATTTAAAATAAGAATCCCATTAGCGTGGTGTAGAGTAAACCTATACACACAATAAGTTTGAATGGTTTGGTTTATTCAAGTCAGAATATTATTTCGACGTTCTACGGAACTACGCATGCAATTGTAGTCTTATGTGCAGTTTCTCAGCTCAGAAAAGGAGCGAAAACTACACTCTATCGTATTTTCCGTACTCTATCACAACCTTAGTATGTGTGTTTGAACTGCAGGTGTCATTCCTTAAAGAAACGTACGGAATAATACCCACAAATTTTTTTTCTTAGGTGCTCAAGGGGTACCAGAATAAATAGAAAGATGTCGGAGAGTTGATTATACACACCTGTGGTTCAGTGGTTCACTTGCATATGTATTCAAAAACAAGGCGCGGCATTACATACCGCTTGCTTTCTCATTGACTTACAGCTGCGCAGATACAACTTAGAACGAGCCGCCACGCATGAACCTGCTATATTTCGTTTAAGCTGAAGTCTAGAGCGTCACCGATGCGACGATCTGATGGGACCAATTAGACAGCCTCAAAAGGCTTCATCATGGTGTTTGTCATGTGCCCTTAATTATCACTGAACCAGTCACAAACAAAAATGCCCAGTGATTTACGCTTTTGAGGCTCCTTGATCTGTCCCTTCAGCCCGGAAGTCGAGTCACGCCTGGACTGAAGGTATAACGAAATATAGATATGAAATAAATCCTTCTGTCGTGAAAAAAGAAACCATCAGCTAGATTGCTTCAGGTTACGTACTACTCTGTCACGATTTTACAACTGTCGGTCATAAAGCGCGTCACCACCAAGGAGTGAGGCCCGCTAAATTGATAATGTACAGTCGGCACGGAATGAAACGCGAACGGTGGGTGCATGGTTTTCGCTAGATGCTGCACCACCTGAACCAGATGGGAGCTGCAAGAAGATGGCTCGTCCTTCGATATGTTAGACTCTTGCTCAGTGCATCCAAACCTTCGGTGTTGCGTCTCTAGGTGACTCAGCGTGGGTCGAAAACCATGCGCTCCTTGTTCGCGTTTCATTCCGATGCCGACTGTACATCTACAGTCCTTTCTTTAATTCTCAAAGAACGTACTGCAAAAGAAAAGTCGGGGAGATATAAATACGTTGTGTCATTGATAGCTTAACCCCGTCAAAATTAAGTGAAATTGAATTGCCGCCTAATGCCGAGCTGTAAAACTTTCCGTCGCTTCTCACTCAGGCAGAAAACGCTGCGTCAATGAGCCATAGATGCATTCGCGGAGTCTGAAAGATTGCACAAGTAAGCACCACTTCGTTTCGGCTTAAGTCCAAAACACGCCGATGCTACAAGGTAATAAAACTAATCAAGCAGCGTCAAAAGCGCAAGTCACTAGGCTTTTTCGTGTCTGATTGGTTCAACATGCCCAACACCATGTTCCACAGTCCAGTGTACAAGAGAGTGATTGAAGAAATTATCAATGTACTTGAAAAAATACGTTAGAAACACTAAGAAAGCACGATAATTTTTTTTTACTAAACGCAAAGTTAGACTTATTTTAAGTTATTTGTGATAAAAAGATAAGTAATGTTTACTATCTACGTGAATTACATTTAGCGAATAAAAGTTAGTATCACAGGACACTACGAATTTGCAAACTCTGTAATGATTATGACAAAATGTACGACACCAAATCTTTTCGAATACATATTCCAGCGGAGACAAGCCAAGTGTAATTCAACGCAGACATCATGTCGCCGTCACAAAAATGATTGGCATTTCAATGGTCTAATTGGAAGATGTGAGAGGTCTACACCAAGTTTCTGTGGAGGGAAAGATAATACGTTTTCAGAATTCAAAAACTGTCAACAGACTTGCGAAACCGGTAAGTTTGAGATAGAAAATTTATATCGTTTGTCCAACTATATAAAATGGAAACTTGGTCGAGTTGGTGATTCATATTCTAAGGTTAACAGCGTAAGATTAACCTTCATCTTGCACTGTTAACCTTAGAAACGTAGTGTCCCACCTAAGCACGACCAACGAGAGACGAAGAAATCGAGCGTTAGAAGAGATGCAATAGGCGGCATAGACACCAAAAGTATTGCAAAGGCTTCACGCATGTTAGGATAAAATACGAATAAAACAACTCATTTAACGAATTTTTAAGAGACTGTATACGTGGTGTAGAACGCAAAGATTGAATAAGTAGTTAATGCTTTTAGCTGATAACTCTCTCCCTCATGCTAGATATTGTAATTTAAATGAGAAATAGCTTGATGACAGGGCACGTAGTTTGGCTAGATGGTGTTGCATACTTGTTTGGTGGGAACAGTGCTGAAAGACCAGGACGAGGAAACACACAGACAGGGAGCTGTGTGTAAAGATGTAATGTGGTCTTGTCAAATCAAACAGCGCCCTGTCTGTGTGTTTAATCTTCCTGGTCCTACCACTTCTAGCGCTGTTCCACCAAACAAATAGCCTGATAAGGTTCCTTCAAACAAGACTGTATATTTAGGATAACGTTATTTACCGCGACGAACATCAAAAAACATAAACGTGTCGGCACAATTATAAATATTTTCAGCTAAAATTATATACCTCAATATGTCATCGTTTTTGTTGGCCGGCAGATTTTAATTAGAGATTCGAAGGTCTAGAGGTCAACAAGCAACAGACCACATTAAATCTGACACAAAACGAAGTTCCGCAATATTATATACGAAGTTAAACTTTCTGAAGTCCGCCATACCGAAACAAAGAGTTAAAAGTCTGACCAATACCGTAAAAGCACAAAAAAAAAACAGAGAAAAAAACATGTGCCACGTTTTTTGTGTGACCCGACGGTATCCATGCCGCTGGTATCCTCATCTCATAAATGTTAACTTTAACAGCTTAAAACTGCAACTAAATAAAGTGAGCAGGCCTATCTTTTATGTATTCACTGATATGACATACCTTGAGGAAGGGCTACATATTTTTGATTGGAATATACTGATTATGGAAAATATTAAAAGGGTTCAATTGTCCTATTTAAGTGATTAGTCAACACGTTATTATGTCTCACACGTGTCCTGATGTCGCTTAATATATGTGATCTATCCCAATTGTGTTGCTTCATCCGTCTTTTTTAAAACAGTCTGCGCTTTCAAACAGCACGGTATTATTTATATATTGACCTATTATAGACGCGCTGCTTTATGTGCCGCACGTTTTGTCAATCGCCATGACAGCTGGAAAATTCTGAAGAAATATTCTGATTTACATTTCTAAGTTGATTAGATTACGCTGACTCAAGGTATGTTACAAACATTTCATTTCTTAAGTTTACAACAATCCTTGACCTCAATTATTTTCAGTTATCCTCAGAATGGAATTAACACGCTCGTCAGTGTTCTTGTAGAAATAAGCAACTTAAAGAAGCTCTCTTAAACGGAAAGCTTTATTTTCTTGAATACACCCATGTAGGCATCAAATCTGTTAAGTGAATTAAACCAATTTAAGATAACGAAAGCAAAAACCATGGAATTACCTTGTCTTTCCCATTAACAACGCGACATCTAAAAACCACCCCTATGAGCCTCCAGAAGAAGTGAAGACGTTTTGTTTTGGCAGGACGTAAATACCGATACAACGTATTTATTCTAAGCCACCAAAAAGATTTCACCGGCAAATGAGCATGATCTTAATGAGGTTAAAATTGATGCACCCCTATAAAATCAGTTCAGCAGTTTACTAAACTTTTCCTATGTAGTTCTACAGAAATTAACTTCATACAAGACGTGCGGTGCTGCTTGAAAGCGCAATATTTACTGGCTCTCTCATGCAGCCCCCATAACATGCAGAAACACGTGCCATTCAGTCTGATTTTTTATTACGGTCAGGACCAGTCAGCGGGTTCCGTCCTACCTAACGCAAACTGTGCCTTTTCATTCGTCACAAAGCCAAGAACAGATGATGTTTTTTCTAGAAACGCGTACCACCTTAGTTCCTTAAAGTGCAACTGCGCTTCCTTTGTGTTCGTAGAAAAAAAAATGCTGCCCTTTTCAGTATCACCTAGGAAGACTACGTCAAATATTACGACGTAGTTCTGTCTGAATGTTTCTAAAAAAAAAAGATCCGGCAAACTTTGCAACTCGCCAACTTGTCAAAATCGGCTGACTCGAGTGGCAAAATAAAGGTGCAATCAAAAAACAAAAAAAGGGAGAAGGGCAGTGGGGATAACGTTTTCGCGCAATATTGGCCCACGCCGTAGCCATGACTTAGATAGTCATGGCTGCGGACAACCTCGCGGGTGCGTATTTTCGGCACCGATTTGACGTCAGGGGGTGCGGCCAATGACGTTACGGACTTCAAACTATATTTGGTGTTCTTTGACGTAAACACGTTTTATTTTGGATGCCGCCGACTGGGTTTTGAAACGTCGGTCGGTCGGCAGAGTGTGTGCGCGTGGTCGGGTGCTCGGCAGCTCGGCCAGCTCGGCGGTGTGCTCGCTGATGTGTGTCGACGTGCCGCCTGTGCTCGTCGCGTTTCAATTGCCGACATTCAGAAACGGTGTTTCCAGTTTTGTTCGCCCGGTGCCGTTGGTCACTCGTATTGCAAAGAAGATTCGTGGTGACTACAGTATCGTCCGTCAGCACTTTTGCCGGGCATTCAGTGTCGTCTGGCAGGTATTCGCGCCGTTTGAAAGTATCGCATACAAACGAATAGTCAAAACGAGATTTCCGTAGGTCAGCGTAGCATAGCGGTTAATATGTCTGTCTCATACGCAAGCGGTCGCGGATTCGATCCGCATTGAGGCTTACTTTTCTTTTTTTTCGAACATTTTGTTTTGTGTTCGGGCATTTAGCCGTGACCGCGACATTTCGTTTTTACAACTAACACTGAAGAAAAAAAAGAATGTTGCCGATGACAGTGCTAACAGCGCGAGCTGAATCTTGCATTGTATCACACGGCACGAGCTCCTGAAGCGGGTGCAGTCATGCCAGTCAAGGCTACTCGCTCGCCGCTTGCACGGACTTCGCAGCTATTCATATGCAAGGGTGATAACCCGTCGTATTACACACAAGTACATCTCCAGAAAATGCGTACAAAATGACTGCGACCAGGCTCTGTCGCCTCCGGTACACAGCAATCTTTATTTACAACAGGAGTGACGGACCGCACCCAGAGCCGTAAATGTAGAGAGTTTGGTCAATGGGAGGCGCGGGCAGAGCCAGGGCGTGCGGCAGACTCGGAAAGAGAGGCTTGGCATGCTCTCTTGACCAACCAGAAGCCGAAAAGAATCCCCTAGCGGTGGTAGCGAGAAACGGTTCTGATCAAAGGTCTATGCTCGTAAATGGTTTTAATAGGCGCGTAAGAGTGAAGTGTAGTAACTCTTTGTGGTTGAAAATAGGGTGTACGTGTTGTTTTGATCGTGATCATGCAGAAAGATGTAAGAAACAAATGCGCCGCTCAACTCCGTTTTGCTCCGGACAGAGTGTGACCGCTCGGACGGCAGATTCCCGGCCCTCGCGCTTCGTACGGATTATGTCGATCGTTCCGCTAGTCGCACTCTTCCACCATCATTTTGGATGAGCGTGATTGAAACATCACGTGTACCATATTTTCAGTCATCGAAAGTTAGTCCAATGCAGTTATCAGGTTTGTTTCTCGCGACCACCGCCAGGGTATTATTTCCGGCTTCTGGTTGGTCACATTCGAATTTCTGAAGCCGCCCTGGGACACGCCCAGCCCGCTTTCGGCCAATGACGCCTCCTCATTTGTCTCCTATACTTCCCAACGAAATGGCCAAACTCTCTACATATACGGCTCTGACCGCACCGGGTGAAGTTTGAAACTGAAGAGAACGCTTATTTTGATGTTCCTGAGAACGCGTCGATTACAGGCGGCAACGTCAACAACACGCACCAGCGCGGACACCGCCGAGCACCCAGCCCACACACGCCGAGCGACCTACGATGTCAATATGCAGTCAGCGGCATCAAAGCAAACGTGTTGTTGATGTCGAAATAACTGAGGCTTAAAAATAAAAACTGTTATCTTGAGGCATCTGTGACGTCATTGGCCACCTCCTTGGACTTCAAATCGGTGCCGAAAATACGCAGCCACTCTCGGACTCTCCCAACTCGAGCAGGCCACATTGGCCTGTATTTTGCAAATTATAGTCACGTGACAGGACTAACTGTCGCGTTCTCGGATCGCGCGCGAGCCTCCCGCCGGATTGCCGCTCTTTCGTCGTCTGCTTGTCGTTAGATTCTTCCGTTCGGTTCTAATCTTGCGAATATCTCGGCATCGAAACCGCAGTCGCTGATTACTGGTAGGTGACGATGATGACCTGGTGACCAGCGTAAATGTGACCATGATAACCTGCTCATTGATTTTGCGACGTCGCCGCGCTCTGAATGAAAGGAGGCCCAGGTTTGGGCCTCGCTTCCGCCAGCTTCCGCGACGCTAGTGTGCTCGGGAGTGCGGGTCTTGGGAGCCGTCCGGCCGCCCCGCAGTGGTCGCGCCGTTACTGCCACCCCCGCGTCACTGCCACCGTCTTTGTCTCACGGTCTGTGATTACTGTCTCTCTGAGTCACGGCCACACTACGGACACTGCGTTCGCAGACTTATGCCGCAGTTGTGCAGACGTCGTCGATTATAGCGAACACCAAAACGTGGTAAAGAGTGCCGTGCAGACGACACTTGCGCGTAACACACGCCCGCCCCAATCCCGCCCTCGTTGCGTACAGAATCTCGTGAGATCTCGTACCACGTGATTGCCATGTTCTTGGCAGTCCGGAGCCAATGTTGCCGGATGGAGCCTAAGTTTCGGTTTCGATTTCTGCTCGTCTTTAAAATTAGATTCAACAAAAATATATATTGTATATCCTATTTTTTCTCGAAGCAAATGACGTTGTGTCTTTTACTTGGGTTTCTTAATGCGAAATCTTTCATCAGTTCTAATTCTTCGGAATTGAGCGGTGTTTCCCTTTAACGGTCACACTAAAGGATGTGCATAAGGTTTGGAATGGGCAAAGTATTGAAGGAATGCTGCAACGGAATTCTTAGCGCCTATTTTACTGTCGAAATGTCAACCACGTTCTTTCCACACCAAGGAGAAATCAATTTTTGCTCGATAAAGACACTGAAAACCTTATTTAAAAGAAATAAACCGAATGTCGTTAGGTTCATTCTAAACTTAACAAAAAAAAAAAAAAAAAAAAAGCAGCGCTGCTTGGCGGAAGTACGACGGCAAGCTGCGTGCATAGCGAAGCCCTGTCTACACCTGATTTTCTTCTTTTCCTGGCCTATTCAACTCCTGCGGGGTGCGGGAGGGCCAACTAGAAACAGTCCATGTTGAAACGCGTTCACGACTCCAAGTGACAGGAGCTCATAACCACGCCAGCCCAAAGCAGCTTTGCCCATGCAGGACAAGATGACGTCACGTCTTCCGGGATGTATCGCGCTCTCCAATGGTTGACCTTCGAACGCTCGCTAAGAGTCGGTCGCTTTGGAACAAAAAATATAACCATCTGTTTCAACTGACAAAGCGTGTGATCATCATTAGCAGATAGGAGTTTATCATGTTTTATCTCATTTCTGAACGTCAGAGGCAGTATATATTAGTTTCGATTCAGTATCCCTTTAAAATATTTTCCGATGCGCTTTCCAACTCTCTTCAGAGTCTTATTAAATCAGAAAATATATATTTTGTAGTTTTCGCATTTATTAATTGCTCTGCTTACACCTTTCGGAGACTCGGCTAAAGTTAGTTGTCCGTGGTATGTGTTGGTTGCGGCTACACACAGCTAGAATAAGCTGGAGGTTACAACAGTGAAATAGATAGTGATATCAGGTCTCTCTTAAAACCCTTTGGAAAGATAGCATTGGTTATTGGCGCATTCGGGAAAGTTGCATCTAAACGAGCTTTCAATTTTCGTAAGTGCGGTCTGTTAATTTTCGGAGCCTCTGAATACACGCATAAAAGTTTCTTACCACCGCGGTTAAGGGCGCTCAACAAATTGTTGCAGCAGTTCAGTTTTTATATATTCAAGTTGCTGAGTCCATTTCTGCTTCGTTAAAATATTCTCATCATGGTGCCTCCGGTAATAATGCATTGCTGTACGTTCCAAGCGCTGGGGGCAGGGTGGCGTTGAGCAATTACTAACTCTGGATGCATGCTGGAACAATGAAAATTTATCAACGTCATTATTTTGTGTGGTAAGGAAGTAAAGTTGAGGACAAAGGAAAATTTATGCCGACACAAAAAGACGAACGGTGATTTATTTACTTTGTTCTTTTTACTTTGGGAAGAAAAAGGGGGGGGGGGGGCAGGGAGTTTTCTATGTCCCATTTCCATTGAACTACTACTTAACGATGCCGTGCAATATTCGTGAAACGCGCTGGGATATACATTTTTGTTTATGTTTTGCAACATGTTTTAATAAAGACTATCAGAGCCGTGAACGCCTTAAAACTGCAGATTATAGATTACTTTTTTATCAGCTATGTTATTCACAACATGATTATCTCTTAAGAGGAATGTAAGCAAACAATCTGCAAACATATTCACAGAGATTTCTATTTACAGGAAATCGTAACCACCGCAGACTGCCGGATGGATTTGAACAGGGGAAAATGCGAACCTAAAAAAGAAAGGAAGACCAATGAAAGCAGTGTACCGGTGGTACTTCAACAGCACCGACTCGAATTGTTATAGGTTTATGTGGTATCGTTGTGGTGGCAATAGAAATAACTTTCCTACGAGACAAGATTGTATGACATGCCAAAGAGGTAGGCCTTTAATGTGGTATAAAACAAGTAGATAATAACACTCATTAATACGGATCCATCTATTATATAGCAGCAACGGTCTATTAGAATGTATATATCGCAACATAAAAATAAGATGTTTCTTAATTAAGCAAAGCTTACTGACAAGAAATTGCAAGCAATGCTATATTTGCCTTATTATTGTTGCACACAGTAAGCTCGAGACCAAGAAAGCTGGTGTTGAATTAATCAAAAATACAAACCGCACGGATATTGTTTTTCAAGACTAAGTTATCCGGTGTATTTTCCCTTTCCTCTTTCTGGTGTCACGTAGCGACCCAACATAGTCACTGAGTATTAAAAAAAGATGCAAATGTTTTGCTTTTATTTTTTTTCAATTTAGTACAAACTTTATGTGAACATTATTTCCTATAAAATCAATTAAGCCACCCTCAGGTAGCTCAGCACTTGGGGCCAAAACTTTGTTGTTGTCTAAATGTTTAGTGCCTTCGAAATCTCGATGAAACGAAGGTAGTGACAAAATTGGCCTTCTTTTTCAAGTTCTTTGTGCCTTCGCCACACTTCGCCAATACATCTTCTAAAGTTAGGCTTCCCTGTTGGTAGTCTGATTGTCATCTCACATCTTCGGGCTTAAATCGTCAAACAAGTGTCAGCGTAAAATTTCAGTGCTGGTTATTCGGTTCATAAGTGCGTAACTTTGGCTCAAGCTTTTCAACACTTTGACAGTTAGGTGGCGAGCCAAAAAAAAGACCTGGAAAGTAAAAAAAAAAACGTACTTCTGCATTAACTAACGCATTAGGAAAAAACACTATTATGCCAAAAATTGGCCTCTAGAATTGCAAGATCTGTGCTAAGTTATGCGTTTCGCTGTAGTGCTTGCTTAACATTTTCATTATATTAGGAAATTGAAAAAAAAGAATTTAAAACTGCACCGTAGTAACTGCCTTACCTTAAACTAACTCTTATGATGGTACACAGTGCGATACAGTTAGCACAAACAAGACGCCGTGAGTATTATTATTTTGATCATAGTATTTGTAACAACATTTGATTGGCCAGGTTGATGTCTACGGAGACATATTTCACCACACTGCAAGTGTTTAACAGTAATTCAGTTCCAAAATAAAAATTATGGGTGAGCGCTCGTTTGTGCTAGGTGTGTCGCGCACGGTACATCAATTTTTTTATCGCCATTTCGATTTAAATTGAAAAAAATAATACGCTGCATTATTAAGCGCACCAAGTAACCTCCTTTTAAAATTGAATTGACTAAAGTGAAACCCCGATGTCCTATAATATTACGGCAGTCAGAAAGGCTACATTCATAAAATAATATATACATGTTTTAGTATATCATATCTTCATTACTTTTTGCCGACAAAACCGAAAAATAATAATCACGACAGAACCGGAAAAAGTGAAATGGTGCAGCGTGCTTGATCGAGAAGGTACGATTCTCCGTTCATTTAGAAGATTCGTGTATACTCTTATTCCGAACGAGAAGTTAAGGAGGCCAGAATGATCTTGCCTAGTCAGTCACCCCCTAGCTCTTTCGCAAACATTCTGCCTGGAATATTAGAGATTACGAGCATAGTAACTAAAACGCCGCGCGCCCTATTGCCGGCTCATTCACTGCTTCTCCCTCACGAAAACCAGATATTATGCCTCGTTACACTTGCGAACCGGCGGCCGGATCCGCGAGAATTCTGACGCCCGGCGCCGAAAGCAGGCATAATTTCCGGCGGAGAGCAAGATCGCTCTGGGACCAATTTTGAACGCCGCAAAAAAGTTTTCTCACGCCGCAAGCCAATCAGAACGCACGGGGGAAGTGGCGCTTGCTGACGTCAGATCTCCGCTGACGAGCTGGTGGCGATAACGACGAGATAACGACGAGACGCGCGCGGACAAGGAGGAGGTTTGGGAGCTCTCGTCAGCTCTCGTCTGTTCCGAAAACTGCGAGACGCTTGCGCCGCGCTATCCGCAGGCGGTAACAAATCTGAACGGCCCGATCTTTTTCCGGCGAGCAAATCTAGTCGGCGGCGAGTGCGTATTTCGCAAATGAGAATGAGCCATAATGACGACGCACGGTCGCTTGCTGCTGCCGCCGTCGACACTCGCTGCTGCTCTCTCGACGTGTATTGTCCTTTTTCGTTCCTGGTACAAGTTTGACTCCCTTAAATCTTTTCTTAATTTCGTTTTCTCCTGCTTCATCGTCTGTCATTCGTGACATTTCTGGTGGAGGTGCGGGCTAACGCAGCCCATGAAGCGTACCCCTCCGAAGCCTCGCAGCGCAAGCCCAGTCCCTGGCTCAAGAAGACCGTCCATGGAGATTACCGAGACCCGAGGAAGCCGCCGTGTTCAAGGCTTGCCTCTGCAATTTGGTCTACTGCCGGAGAAGACCCTCCAGTTGACGAACGCGGCGATGAGCAACCAATCGTCACAGATTCCCGCCGCTGCTCTCCCCGTTGCTAACCTGCCTGTCGACCCCCGAACTCCGACGACTTTCCACGGCGCCGTATACGAAGATATAAATGACTGGATCAACCAGTACGAGCGAGTGGCCCGGAACAATGCGTGGACGTGTGACCAATGCCTCCAGAATGCCTACTTCACCCTCCAGGTCACGGCGCAACACTGGTTCGAGAATCATGAAATCTCGATTACGTCATGGGACAAGATGAAAGGAGAGCTTCAACGGGACGTTCGCCAGTCAGCACCGACGGGAGAGAGCCCCGGACCTCCTACGAACGAGGACGCAAGGCCCCCAGGTGTGCATCGCCAGCTACGTTGAAGACGTTCTACATCTGCGTGCACGCCCCGACCGCTTAGGCGACGGAGGAAAATAAACTGAAGATCCTTATGCATGGCATCAAAGAGACGATTTTGGGTCGCCGTGTGCGAAACTCGCCTACAACCATTGATGGTTTCATAAAGGAGGCGAATAACATCGAGCGGGCCCTCAATCCCGTGTCGTCCATAAGCGACTACCCAACGTAGTTGTTCCTGCGCTCTCTAGCCTCGATGTTGGTTCCAACCTACGGTATCCGAAAGATGATCCGCAGCGTCATTCGGGAGGATTTGAAAAAATTTCTGCCGGATGCCGAACGCCCCGCTTCGCTCTCCGTCACCTAAGCCATTTGAGAGAACATTCAACGAGCGTTCCAACCGGAGGCCGCCGTCAGCATCGCGGCGCCCGAGGAACCGACCCTGAGCTACGCCGCCTTGGCCCGACGACCGCCGCCAGCAACCCGCCACTACCAGCACCCGGCACTCCCTCGACGGGAAGCCCCCACTCCCAATTACGCTCGGCGCACTGATGAACAAGCCCCGTACGTCCGAGCCGAACCCCCGGCGCCAAGGAGGACGGACGTGAGGCGCACATCTGGCCGACGCCCGCTGTGCGACCAATCCGGGGAAGCCGACAACGTCTGCCGCCGTTGCCTGTATCGGCAGCTGGGGCTACGCGGCTTCCCCTTCGACGACCCGCTCCCACGCTACAGTGAGCGACCTCTGGAGATCGACGACTACCTACGACGTCCAGCCTCTTCGATGCCTGCGCCTCGAAGTGTGTCCCGGGCGCCCTCAGCACGACGTCCAGCTTCGCCAATGCATAGGTTCAGATCGTGAAAGCCTGTCGCACCTCGCCCCTCGTCGAGGAAACTAAGCGCGGCAACCCCTGGAGGTGGAGTTGCCGAGGACGACCGTCGCAGAAGATTCTCCAAGAACGTCTGGAGGGCCTCGATTCTGCAACGGTGCCCAACAACCTCAACGTTGTCACCGACGGCCACGACGCGTCGGCGCTCCTGGACACCGAAGCAGATTACTACGTTCTGAGTGGGAAACTCTCTCGCCACCTTCGCGAAGTCACGACGTCGTGCGAGAGGCCGCAGATACGAACCGCCGAAGGGCACCTCATCATGCCTGTTGGGAGGTGAACTGCTCGCTTCGCAATTCACGGGGAGAACTGTCAAGTCAAGTTCGTCGTCCTTCGGGACTGTGCGAGACACGTCATCCTTGGCATGGACGTCCTGTCTCAATTCGGTGCTGTGATCGACGCTTGGAGCTACAAGATTGACGTTGCGAAAACCCGCCTTACTTTCGGAGGGGTCCGAAACGACGCCAGCTGCCGTCCGAGTAATTGCGGGCCACGTGAACCTGCCGCCGCGGTCGAGTGTTTCTCGTGTCCCGTCGTGACCAATGCAGTCGCCTGCGGGAAGCTCTTCTGGAAGGCAGCGTTCAACTGCACATGGGAAGAGGAAATGGCGTCGCACGAGGCACTGCCGATTTCCAAGAAGGACGTATAACTGTTCTCTTGACGAACGTTCGACGGGAGTCGCAGCATCTAACGAAGGATACTACCGTGATCTACATCGGGCAACTTCAAACGACAGCCGCCATTACCGCAATCTCCAAGAAACCTGCTCCGTCGCAGTCTAACAGCACGCCGCCTTCGCGGCTTGACGTCGACACCGAGCTGCCCGCTTCACTACAGCGACGGCTAGTTGAACTTCTCAGCGAGTATTGCGAGTGCTTCGCGACGTCATCAAGGGTGCGACAAACGACGCTATC
This sequence comes from Ixodes ricinus, assembly GCA_037355805.1. Taxonomy (NCBI): domain Eukaryota; kingdom Metazoa; phylum Arthropoda; class Arachnida; order Ixodida; family Ixodidae; genus Ixodes; species Ixodes ricinus. Next base: position 17,045 of record JAZHYW010046643.1, read on the forward strand.
AAAGCACCCTATCGTTACTAACGACGACGCACTGCCGTTACTCATCAGTTGCCGAAAGGGTCTCTTTAAAGAGAGAGGAGGTGATACAAGAACAGGTCCATGAAATGCTGGACGACGACAGTTATCCATTCTTCAAGTAGTTCATTGACGTTACCAGTGCCCTTGTAAAGAAGAAGGACGGAACACTGAGGTTCTGCGTGGACTACCGTCGACTAAATGCCGTGACGAAAAAAGATGTCTACCCGCTTCTCCGAATCGACGACCCCCTAGATCGGCTGCACCACGGCTGATATTTTTCGACAATAGACCTAAGAGCGGCTACTGGCAGATCGAAGTCCACGAACGAGATCGCGAGAAGACAGCTCGTTATGGCGGACGGACTGTACGAATTTAAAGTAATCCTCTTCCGGATTACGCAGAGCAGCGGTAACATTTCGAGCGCGGTATTAAGCTACGCGCTGGCTGGCCTTTATTTACAAAGCTGCCTCGTCTACATCGACGAGGTCGTAGTATTTTTAATCTACTTTGACGAACGCTTTTGGCGACTTTCGGGACTTGCTTCAAGCCATCAAGACCGCCGGACTGCACTTAAGCCGACGAAGTGCCGGTTCGCCTCTGGCGAACTGAATTTTCTATGCCATGTCGTGAGCAGCAAAGGTGTACGGGCTGACCCTGCGAATGCGTCCGCCGTAGCCGAATTTTCCCGCCCAACGAACAAGAACACCGTCCGAAGATATCTTGGGCTCTGCGCCTACTATAGCACGCTTCGTTCGGGACTTCGCAAAACTTTCTGCGCCTCTGACATGCCTTACGAAGGAGGTTGTAAAGTTCGAGTGGACAGAAGAACGACAGTGGGCCTTCGACGAGCTCAAACGGAAACTTCAGACGCTTCCGATTGTCGGCCATATCGACCAATTTGCAGCTACCGAAATTCACAACAACCCAAGTAGTACGAAACTAGGCGCGGTGCTCGTCCAACTGCAGGACGGCACAGAAACAGTAAATGCCTGCACCAGTCGGACGCTCTCCAAGGCGGAGAGCAATTACTTATGGCGAATTCCACTGGTCGTTTTGGAGCGCGCCGGGATCGACTTTTCTGGAGCGAGCCTATTTCACTGGGCGATCGGGATCGAGACGGACGTGTTCCACTGGTCGTTTAGGATTAGCTCCCGCTCCAGATCTCGATCTGGATCCGAGAAAAGTCGCTCCGACGATTTCGGCGGATTCAACCGGAAGCCAGCCGGGCCAGCCCTCGGCGCACACACGTGACTTCCTTTCTCGCGGGGCATCTCGCCTGATCTCGCCCATCTCGCCTCAGAAGAATTCGTAATGGCCGCTTGCTTACCCCTTGGCTCGACAGCCGGTTCGTTTTCCAAGAAGGAGAAGGTTTTGCCGCGCTACGGGCATTCCGGCAATCTTTGCTAGAAGCTCCTGAGCCATTCCTGCCGCTCGTGCGTCGAACACGTGTTAGCGCCGCGATTGCGAAAACGTCTTCGAAACGACCGCGGCGGCCGCGGAAAGGGGATTCCCGGGCAGTTGAATGACGGGAAGGCATCCGCCGATCCCGGAGCAGTGGTCATGTTCCACTGGGGATCCGTAGGCGGCGCGACCCCGTTCGGATCGTGTGCTCCATTCCGGATCTGGTCAACTGATCCCGGCGCGCTCCAAAACGCCCAGTGGAATTCGCCATTAGTGACCGAGAAGGAATGCCTTGCCGTCGTCTGGGCAATACGCAAGTTCCACCCGTATTGGGCAGGAGATCGAACTATAGGGGGCGCTCTGACCCGTTTGTTGTCCCCATACTCGGTGTTTACTCAACACAAGGCCTGTGCACATGCCCAGAGGCCTTATGGGCATGTCCATGTCATCTTCTACAATAGAGCGCGGGGCACAGTTTAATGTAAAAAATACTAACAATCGACGAAGCGACGTTAAGTGCCGGATCTATCCTCAGAGAATGCGAGCTTGACCCACTTCGGCTTTTGTGCTGAGCTGGGACCGTGCATGCTGCATTGTTCATGCAGGCCGGAGTGGAAACAAAAGAGCCCCTCCTCCCCCTCACCGGAGAACACGAACTCCAGCCGAACGCTGACGCCGCGTTCGGTTATGTCGGCCGAGCGCTGAGTCATTGTATTTGTTGTCCCCATCCGTGTAGTTCTAAAGTTAACCGCTTGGGGCGTCACGGTCGCTCCTCCTCCCCAATATATACTTGTACAGGAGGCCTGTTTCGAGTGGTCACAGACCATCACTCGAACCGCTTTTTTCGGCTCGCAAACCTGAAGAATCCTATCAGGACGTTTCTCGCGGTGGAGTCTTCGACTTCAAAAATTCGACATGAGTGTGGTCTATAAGTCCGGCCGCAAGCACAGCGACGCCGATTGTTTGTCGAGGGCACCCGTCAAGTTGGCGTCTGAGCGCACCGACGACAGCGACGACGACGACGTTTTTGTCGGCGCGGTGACCGTGAACAACATGGCAGCACTTCAACGAGACGATCCTGAGCTGCGTGCACTCATCGAGCATCTGGAGGGACGAGGGAGTGCAGTTCCACGTGTCTTCGCACGAGCCCTGACAACCTTCGCTGTTCGAGAAAGTGTACTGTACAAAGAAAACTTCGGCGGCACCAACTCGACGTGGCTGCTGGTTATCCCTGCGAGTCTTCGAGCGGAAGTCTTCCAAGCGTGCCATGACGATCCGACGGCGGGGCACCTGGGCTACAGCAGAACACTTGCACGGATTCGAGAAAAATACTACTGGCCCAAGCTCCCGAAGACTGTCCACCTCTACGTCCGATCGTGCCGCGAATGCCAACGACGCAAGAAACCACCGACGAAGCCGGCAGGACTCCTGCAGCCGATCACTCTCCCGACTACGCCGTTCCAGCAGATTGGAATGGACTTGCTTGGACCGTTCCCACCATCGACGCAAGGAAACCGGTGGATCATCGTCGCGACCGATTACCTCACAAGGTACGCCGAGACCAAAGCCCTTCCATCGGGCACGGCAGTGGAAGTCGCGCAAGTTCTTCGTCGAATCCATCGTCCTCAGGCACGGTGCCCCTGAAGTACTGATTACAGACCGAGGGTCGTCGTTTTTGGCACAGCTAACTCAAGAGATCCTCCGGCTCAGCCACACCAGCCATCGTCGAACGACGGCGTACCATCCGCAGACGAACGGGCTGACGGAACGGCTAAACAAGACCATCGCCGACATGATCGCCATGTACGTCGACGTGGAGCACAAGACGTGGGACGAGGTCTTACCCTACAGTCACGTTTGCCTACAACACGGCAGTTCAAGAGACCACTGGAGTTACACCTTTCCAGCTGGTACATGGTCGGAAAGTAACGACCATGCTGGACGCGATGCTGCCCCACGAGCCAGCTGACGATTGGAGCGACGACGCCCAGGTGGTTGCTCAACGGGCCGAAGAAGTCCGCCAGCTCGCCCGACTCCGGATTCAAGACCAGCAGCGTGTCGACGCTGGCCGCTACAACCTTCGTCGTCGAGACGTTCACTTCCAGCCCGGAGACAGGGGTGGGTGTGGACACCCATTCGTCGCCGCGGCCTCAGCGAAAAACTGTTGAAACGGTACTTCGGACCGTACAAGGTACTTCGTCGCCTCGGGGAGCTCAACTACGAAGTGGTGCCCGACGGAATGCAAACATCATCGCGACGCCGACCACGACCCGAGGTGGTTCACGTCGTTCGACTCAAGCCGTTCTACGCTCGGTAGGACTGTGGACTTTTCGTGTTCCAGAGGACTTTTTTAGCTTACCATTATTTTGTTTTGCTTTGTGTTGTGTGTGTTGCATCGGGGCGATGCGCTTTTAAAGGGGGAGTAATGCCGCGTGCATGATCGAGAAGATACGCTTCTCCGTTCATCTAGAAGATTCGCGTATACTCTTACCCCGAGCGTAAAAGATAAGGAGGCCAGAATGACCTTGCCTGGTCAGTCTCGCCCTAGCTCTTTCCCGAACATTCTAGGTCACGAATATTCGAGATGACGAGCATAGTAGATAAAGAGCCGAGCGCCGTATTGCCGATTCATTCACTGATTCTCTCTCGCGATAGCCAGCTGTTACGCCGACGCACCGTCGCTTGCTGCTGCCACCGTCGACGCTCGCTGCTGCTTTCTCGACGTGCGTTGTTAGTTTCAGAGCTCAGCTCTTAGGCGCCCGTTCAGGCTTGAGCGGCGTCGCCGTCGCCGTCGGCGTAACCGCGCGTTGCATTGTGGGACCTTTCCTATAATGACGTCACATGTGATGTCACATGTGACGTCACGAGTGAAAGAAATTTCCTGCTGAATTTGGCGGAAAGTTTTCTGCTAAATTTAGCGTGAAACATTTTCTGCTAAATTTGACGGAACATTTTTTCGCTAAATTTAGCAGGAACATGTTTCTGCTAAATTTAGCGGGAAAAGTTTAACCTCGTGACGTCACACGTGACCCCTTCTTCTGTACCCTCCCCTCCTACTCAAGAGCTGAGCTTTAATTCGGCATTACAAAAAATAAATTGTAAACGTCTTTTATTATTTTTTGTTTCTGGCAGAACTTTCGTCTTTATTAAACCTTTAGTCCATTCCTTTTTTTCTTGTCCCATTGTCTGTCTTTCTTGACAATATTCTGAAGCCACATCCTATAACCAAGCAACAAGTACCTTTGGCTTTGCTTTTCTTTCAAAACATCGTCATTTATTTTTATAATTCAAAATTTATACAGAAAGACGATCAAGCCTGTCGTAGACCATATGCATTAAAAATTTGTTTGAACAATTCCAATTACCATGATCCCGGTAGAAATATTAAAACTAACTTTTAGAACTAAGGTCAAAATTTTATTTCGGATTAAACAGTTTTCTGCTCTCTAAGGACTCCTTTTTAAAATTTCAATATCAGTAGTATTTGAGACGAA